>JAHQZX020001925.1:0-47739 GCA_019804575.2 Pseudotulostoma volvatum | reverse complement strand
GTCAATAAAGTCCTGCTTTAATAAAGTCATCTATGCGAGGACCGAGGAGGAGAAAGACGCCTGCTGGCAGAATTTTCCAAGATATGCTCAAATGCAGATGGCTCGCGACGAGTACTTATATCCTGAGGTATCGGATGGTTAAGAGAGCCACTAGGACGAACCCGCGAGCGTACAATCCTAGGCTCCATAACGATTAGCCGCTTGTCGATTAGTGATAGTGCTCTCTCTGTCTGTAAGCACCACTGAGAATGAAATTCATGAAGGCTTAAAGGATGTTGTCGATCCACGTATAACTTGATGATGTAGATACATGGGAGAAGCTGTGGGTTGTAGCGCAGGTGGCGGAGGTGGTAGAGGCGGGGAAATAGGGCTAGAACTCGTGGTGGTGGTGGGTGTAATGTACCTCTAAGATTGAGGGCCAAAGCTTTAATGTAGCTTGCATCCGTCGAATGCTTCTTTATTACCTCCGTCTATACCGCTGCTCTCCACTATACTATAACAACCCAACCCTATATAAACCATTTTGGCATTTGGAATGCCGGGTTTGGCTATTAATTTTTAAAAGGTCACATGATTTTGGTGGGGGCAAATAATTGGGCCGTTTGGAACCCCCACAGTTGTTACTATACCATATTAGGAAAGATATTGATTTTTTTATTACTGTAATATTACTGGAACGTTACCGGATTCTTACCTCGAGAATATACCAAGCACATGTATATATACTGTCAATGTTTTCCATTGAGTGTGATACCCTGCCTGTAGAGCTCAATCTTTTTTAACAGTTATTGAAGCATGATAGGATAGTGCTGTTTTTGACTTCTGACAACGATCGAGGAACGTTCTCTCTCAACACCAAGAATATTCAATATGGTTTGACTCAATGAAATTCCGGGTAAAACATTATTCTATGGCGGCCAGACGGCCAGACGGCCAGACTGGATACGCTCCTCAATCTCACATCTCTGCGCTTGGGAATCCGGCTGTAAGGACAACAAGTTTGCGAGAGCTGCAGGGGTTCTGCGACAGGAGGGTTAGAGTGTGCAGCATTCAATCTTCGGAGATGAACTCTTCGTTTCTTCAGACAAGGCATGTTGACAAGGTTTTTGAATCGAAAGAATATATATAATTAAATTATCATAGGATCAATCAAGTTCATGAAAGAAAAGTCTTCAAGCGATCTCCTTTCAGTCGGGAAAAAGAATTCTTCCATGTTAGTACTACTAGGTTTGGACGCTCGCCGAGCCGGGACCCAAGGCGAGCCAGGAAATCAACACTTAGCACTTTGTAAATGCTTTTATCAATTAATACAACGTATTTTAAAATTTAAATTTATACGAATTTATTCTTTGGGATATGCTCTATATATTTCATCATGAGTATTTTAATTAGAAGGTGTTGGAGTCTGTTTATTTGCGTGAGAAGTTTTGCATTCAAGAATGGCTCATCATGGCCATGGTTCTCTAAGTAAAAACAAGGGTTTTCAATGCCAAAAAGTTCTAAAAAACCAAATATTTATTAATTCCCTTTCTTTTGAATATGGGAAACCAACTGATTATAGGTTGTTGTTGATGCTATTTGGCACCGGTTTTAAATTTGCTTTTCGGTAGTACGGTGACCTGGCTCCCCAAAAAAATTTTTCACCGCCTTTAAACAGAGCGACTGCTATGGCAAACCCCGTGAAACCAATGCCAAATAGCATCAGCAACAACCTATAATCAGCTGGTTTCCCACATTTAGAATAAAGAGAATCGATGAATATTTGGATTTTTAGACCATTTTAGCGTTGAAAACTCATATTTTTACTTAGAGAGCCGGGACAAATTAATGGTCATGGAGAGCTATTCTTGAATGTGAAACTTCTCATGCAAATAAGCACACTCCAACATGTTCTAATCAAAATATTTAAGATGAAATATATAGAGCATACCCCAAAGAATAAATTTATATCATTTAAAAATTAAAATACTTTGTATTGATCGATAAAAGCATTTACAAAGTGCCAAGTGTTGATTTCTTGGCTCGGCCTTGCGTCCCGGCTCGGCAAGCGTCCAAACCTAGTAGTAACTACGGTAGCAGTTCCATTCCAAACGTGAACAACGACATCAAAACTTCTGGGATACACCATACATCAATTCTGATCATCCTCTCTTGATAACTCTAAATCAAGTCCACTAGGAAGGAACAGCTTCAGCCGAAATAACAGGATGCAGCATGATGGACAGGCATCGCGACAGAAGGTCGGGTTACCTGCTATTTTCAAACAGCTATACATATTGCCGCTAGGTCTTTTACTCTCTGACTAGACACTGACGTCAAATAAATCGCAGATTTGATAACTGGCGTGGTGGGGAGAGCTACCGCCCATTAGAGAGAGGAGGCCGCTCTCCTGCTCGAGGAGGCCATACACGCACTGCTCGCTCTCCACCCCGAAATCGCTCCCCTCGGTCCGGAGCTGACACATGGGTGCCATCAAACAGTCGCCATTTTGACCGATTGCGAAACCGCTCGCCCGTTCCCTCCCGTCGTCGTTCACGCAGCCCTTACTGGAGTCGAAATCACAGAGTTGGCCCTGCTCCCAGAATGCGATCTTCACCTCGGCGACACTCTCCCCGAAGAGATAAACGACCACCATCCCCTTCTAAATCCTTTTGGCGATCTAGGTCTCCATATAACGGACACTCTCGTCACACTTCGAGGGACGGATCTCCCCCATCGAAACGGCCCCGTGACGAGTCCTCATCACAGAAACATCCAGGCCGTAGGAGGGACCGGATTGCTTCATCTAACCGCGGCGAGAATACCGGGGGCTTATCAGTCGGCCAACCTTCGAGAGGCACTTCTACTCGTTCCCATAGTCCATTACGCTGTGAACGACGTGATGAGCCTCCAATAGAGAAGCCATTCAAAACATCCGCAGCTTCGCCTTCGAAGCGGTCTTCAACTACACACACCTTTACCCAAGACTCCGCAACCACGTCACAAGGATCTATTACCCCCATTCACCCGGACAATCTACTAAGGCACCAGACACAATCACCGATCAATCAACCCGCCTTACTACAGAATGAACCAGGGCCCCTTGCACGGTCCTCGACACATCAAACAAAGCCATTGAAGCGGGAATCCTTGTCCCCGCTTCGTGATGAGGCGAGAACATCTCCGAGGGAAAAGGGGGAATTCAACTCGATAATTGCGGAACCGTGCCGGTTCGCAGACTCCAATGCTACCAGTAATCAATCCCCGCAAGTGTCTCCAGGATCAAAGCAGCCAAATGGGCAACATTTGTCTCGGCATTCGGCACCCCGACCGGATCACAACACATCGCAGGTTAGCCCATTGCCCATAGGCCCTTCGAATGCACCCACACCCACGTCTCAAATTCGTGGATCTGTCTCCTTGCTTTCTGCCCCCACCCGGCCTCGTGGTGGTCCAATTTTCAATCAAAGGGATGCTCGGGACTCACCTGCTTGGATGGGGCACCCATCGACGCGTCGAGGAACTGGCACATATCACAACCCGCCTAGCGGCCCTCGGAATGGGTTCATGTCAGGCCTATTGAGTCACGATTCCTATCGACAGGCCCAGCATCGTCATGGGAGCGCTTCTAATACCTTCCCCCGAAGTCAACGATTTGCTAGTTATCTTTCAGGGATCACGACCATCATTGCAGGTGGAAAGATTTTACCGTCAGCGTTAGATCCGGTAACCGAAAGGCGTCTTTATCAGCTAGAAGCGGACAAAGAAAAGCTACTAGAGCAAATAGCCGAAAAACAAAAGCTGAAAAGGTCTGTTCTCAACGACTGGAGTGGATTGGATCGAGAAAGTGTGACCGGGGCATTGAAAAGTGAATTGGCTGAAAGTCATCTTCAGCGAATGTCTGAGGAAGAGAAACTTGGAAACAGTCCAGCATTTTAAGTTGCGTATGGGTATCAAATATCGACCAACTAATTTATATCTTCGTCCAAAAGCCCTTTTTTGACGTATGATAGTATGGCCTTGTTAGATCTCATCCTTGCCTCAAGGTTCTCAGGTAATCACATGATAGCGGCAGTATTCCAACACCGCTTACCGTTTCCGTAAATTCTTATGTTAGCTATTCTGTGCATCGTTTTGTGCGGCTGGTTCTATCATAGTTACATACATACCCTTCCGGATAGGGAAAGGAAGCCACTACTCTGAAATAGAAGTAATATAGTATACAGACTTTGCTATTAATTATTCTGTCTTGGCCTTCCTTTTGGTCTCAAGGCTTCCAGTTCTTTCTTATTCGCCTCAATCTATACCTAATTAGGAGAGGGATATTGGCCTTAACGATCTTCGCTGAGTTACTCTACAATGAATTGGAATGCCGTTTTGGACCTCCCTCCGGTATTGTGAGCCACAGAGACTCCCGGATCACGAGCCAATTTTGGACCGATCTATGCTACTTATGCTGTAGTGAAAAGGAAGTTACCAACAGCCTTTCACCCTCAAACAGACGGACAACCGGAAATCCTTAACAGGATCGTCGAAAACTACCTACGAGCCTTTACAAACCTTGAGCAGATGAACTAGGCAAAGCTTTTGCCTACGGCAATGTATGCCTAACACACACTCAAGATGACATCATTTAAGGCGATGTGCGGTTATGATCTGGATTTCCACATTGACGTCGAGGGCGACGTCTCCGGGAGAGCCCCAGCTGCGCTAGATCGGGTCAACAAACTTCTGGAACTGAGGAACTCACTTAAAGCTCAGTGGGCCAGGGCCCAACAGCATCAGAAGAAGTATTATGATCAACGCCACACACCAATGGAGTTCAAGAGAGGGAGTCTTGTTAAGCTATCTATGACACCTTGCTCGAAATTCGTCAGTCCGTTTCGAAGAGTCGAGCGCATCGGTAAGCAGGCCTACCGACTGGCGTTACCAAGCCTATATGACCGACTTCATGATGTCTTCCCAATTCAACTTCTAGAGCCGCATTACAGTAGGGATGAAGCAGAGTTGTTGCCTATGCCAGAGCTTAACTATAGAACAAGTTGTGCGTCGCACACGGGCTCTCCTAGGAAAAGTTTAGCGTGATGGCATACCAGAACACGCAACAGCCGCCGTGACAGGTACCTTTGGTCTATTTTTAGAGTATTTTAAACAGGTAATACTCTTTAAACCTCTTTTGTTTTTACATTTTAGCTATATTTTTTTAATAGCGATGCTAAGAGTGCCCGGAGCTGGCCGATACCATTGAAAAGTCATGCCTTATCAATGTATGTAGCATTGTTCCTCCAGCGTATGTACACTAGCTGTTAGCGAAGGAGGCGGATGACTAAAGCACATAATGGGTTATAAAGGTAGGTTTGTGGGCGCGGAAGCGAAAGAGAGAAAAATAGATATCAAGACAGAATTATATTTTTTGCGTGATGCCACATTTCCGTAAGGCATACGGATAGTGTCATATTGGTCGGGAAACATTTAGAATTTCAATGAGAATGGGTTTGTCATTAGTGTTTGCCGTAAGAGGAAGCGTATTCTGAGCTTGGGAGTTATACGAACGGGGGAGGGTCATAAGCGGTCGGAAGCACACTCCGGCCAGATATGATCTACCAAATGACTTTCCCTCTTCCGTAAACTGTGGCTGCTGTTTCCGGCCCTAGAAAGGATAGGCCAGCTTGTGCCCGGGCCTTGGTGCTACGGCTGCGGCTCCCCCTTGTAGCCACTGCCATTGGCATATTATATATATAAGCATATGGCTAGGGTCGATGTTCGTTCGCTTCCCTGACATTATGTACAATATACATACTACTATAAACATATCAAAGCGACATGAGCCTAAGTGAACCGGAGAGAAAGAATTCGAAAGCCGAGGAAAGGAGACGGGAGGCAGATCGCGGACGGACATGTGAATCCTTCCTTTTCTGTTTTATCAGAAGCTCCAGTGTTCGGATTTGACATTGATGGGTAAGCAGCGAAGCGACATGTCAAGGCAAAAGAAATGGCTAAGGTACATATACAATGTGATCGCTCCAGTCGTTCACTAATCAATACCCCATCGTTCCTTTCGAAGTTGCCTGTCCTCCCGAGCCATTCTGCGGTTCGCGCCCCATCTCGACTTTACTGCTTCAAGCACCTGCTTTTGGATCTCCTTTTTCTGCAGACTCGCTTCGCAAACCATGGCAATGAAAAGAGGGGAGCAGTCGAAACGCCTTGCCAACTTCCATCTGCTCCAGGTGATCGGATCACTAAGCCGCAATCGTCGTATTTCCTCGATGTCGGGCGGGGTCAAATGGTATCTTTTCTCTTGTACGTCCCTAAAAACGAGTGGGAAATCCGGTAATTTCCCCCAACCCACACCCGATTGAGTACGGAGTGTCCTCCTCAGGTCATCGGCAGGTAGAAACTTGGTGGGTGTGTCATAGACAGAAGGGGAACTCGAAGGCGGATTGTAGATAATTTGATCGCGAAGTTGATCCCTTGAAGGCTCAAAGGACGCATCAGGTTTGATGCGCAGACGCTGCTTGGTTCGACGGTATGAGGATTGATTGCGTCGGGTTATAATTGTCGTTGATGCCCACCAGGGATGTTGGGAAAGCTGTAAGGCGAAGGACGATCTGAGGGCGGCAGCGATAACCGGCATAGCTGAATATATATTTCCGACCATTGAAGCAGTTTGGCTAAGCATCAGTATAAGTAATGAATCACTGCGAGTGAAGGCGAGAGGGATCAGGTGCAGGCTCACGAGTTACCACTCTTAACAGTTATCAAGACCCGTTAGCAAATGAACTGGCATCATCCATCCGACACACAAGACGACAGATGAGAAAATCAATAGTAATAAGAATGGGTGATAGAGTTAGTAGCAATGCGGTGTCAATGTCGAGGATTGGCTTCGACTGCCTAGCCTGAGAGATTTTGCTTAATCATCTCAGAAATAAATAGGGAAGTGCTCAATATTATCCGTTTCATATCATTCTTGAAGATTACCACATTTGATAGAAGATATACAAATAGAGAGATGATTTTTTCCAGCTTCAAGTGACTATTTTTCAACTAAGCCATTTCTGGGACAATAATGGCGCTTTACCGAATCCGGCGATCCACTCCTTGATAAGGCGCGTCACGACGCGAACTGCCAGCCAACCTAAATTCTGCCATCTTTCTATCAATCCATGCAATGTGCCGTGCAATTCATCATTAACATTCAGCGGTAAATTGGAAATCTGGATGAAAATGACGTCCGCGAAGCGGCCACAGGGATCTCGGGATGACTCTGATCAAGATGATCTAAGAGACCTCACATCTTCAGTTTCGGTAATCATGGCTAAGAAAAAAAACAAACCCTTGTGTTAGCAGCCTCAGAAATCTGACAAACCTGAACAGAGAAAACGGCAGCGTACTTCCAATATTGCTCCCGAAGACCTTGTGTCAGATAGCCATGATCTTGACGAGCAGACGCTACAATCTATTATCCTCAACTCTGAGCCTGAAGACGAGGATGAACTGGAACTACGGGCATCGCAGTTAATCCAAGAAAAGTATTCCTTTATCAGTGACGAACCAAACGTACCGGCCGAACATGGGATCTTGGAGCGGGTGGATTGCTATAATTTCATGTGCCATGAACACTTTTCTGTCGAACTTGGCCCACTTATCAACTTCATCGTTGGGAAAAATGGTAGTGGCAAAAGCGCGATTCTCACCGCCATAACCCTTTGTCTGGGAGCCAAAGCTTCCGCTACAAACCGGGGCCAAAGTTTGAAGAGTTTTATAAAAGAAGGGAAAGAGTAAGTACCGTGTTTCTATCTTTCTTTCTTTCGCTCTCTCCTATCGTCTCCTCAGCCGATTGAAATGCCAAGTAGGAATGACTTATTAATTCCCTTGGTCATAGGTCCTCCACCATCATCGTCAGGGTCAAGAACCAGGGTGATGGCGCGTATATGCCCGAAGAGTATGGCAAATCCATTATTGTGGAGCGGCATTTCTCGAGGAACGGCACAAGCAGCTTCAAGATCAAGGGCGAGAGTGGACGTATAGTGTCAACGAAAAAGGCTGAACTAGACGCCATAACGGATTGCTTCTCATTACAGATCGATAACCCTATGAACGTTTTATCGCAGGACATGGCGCGCCAATTCCTAAGTTCATCTAGCCCTTCCGAGAAGTACAAATTTTTTGTCAAAGGGGTACAACTTGAACAACTTGATCATGACTACCGCCTAATAGAGGAATCTGTCGATCAGATCGAACACAAGCTCAGAAGCCGCACCGATGACATTCAGATCTTAGAGAATCGCAAAGAGAGGGCAAGACAAAGATTGGAACTTTCTGACCAACATGATTCACTACGGGAGAGAATTAGGGTCCTGCGGAGTCAGATGGCTTGGGCTCAAGTTGAAGAACAAGAAAGAGTGAGAGCATAATTCAATTCTTCTTCTTTCCTTCCCTTTTCATTGATCGCCTATGTTGATAGCCTTCAGATCCGTGACTTCCTTGATAACGAGCTTTCTGAAGCTGATGGAAAGATTTCAGAGGCCCAGTCAGACATCTCACGATTTGATACTGCCTTTCAGGAGGCGGAACAAGAGAATGAGCTTGCATCGCAAAATCTAAGTAGGGCTAAAGCAGATCTTGACAAAGCCCAAGGAGAGCGAAGGGGAATCAAAGCGCAGATGGATGAAGAAATGAACGAGCGTCATGATCTACAGGTTCGTTCTAAAACGGCGATTTCTCACGGGTGACTAAACTTTCCTTAGGCTCAACAGCGATCCATACGGGAATATCTCAAGGCAGATGAGTCTAGAATAAAAGACACTCAGCAGAAAATTGCGGAGGAGGGTCAACGACTGGGAGACCTTAATGGCGGCAGCTATGCTCGAAGACAACAAGAACTCGAACATAAGCAATCCGGGATCGTTGAGGCTAAAAAACGCTATGAAGAACACCAGCAAGCTGCGAGCGGCCTCCATAAGGATATCCAAACAGCTGAGCGTGAGGTGGAGGCTGTAACTAAATCACACGGGAAGCAAAACTCGGAGATCCAGCAAGCAGAAGCTTTACTGAGAAACTTGAACAAGGATCGTGGAGCAATAAATGCTGGGTTTCCCGATAGAATGTCTGTGCTTCTGAAAGCCATTCGAGAAGCTAAATCTTTCAGCAGGCTCCCTGTTGGGCCGATAGGTCATCACGTAAGACTACTTGAGCCCAAATGGTCGGCAGTCTTAGAAACTTCCCTGGGCGCATCACTAAGTAGCTTCATCGTGACTTCAAAGCGTGACATGAATGTTCTCTCAGATATTATGCAGAAAGTCAATTGGTACGCAATCACTCTTCCCTCAATTATAAGGCCTCGCTAAGCAGATCAGCATCTGTCCTATTCTCATCGGGAGCGATGGCCATATTGACACTAGACAGCACGAGCCCGATCCTCAATTTGACACCGCATTAAGAGTTTTGGAAGTATGGCTCATTACCTCTATAGGATAAAGGGCATGTGTCTAAAATTTGGTTACAGATCGATAATGACTTGGTCCGTCGGCAGCTGATTATCAATCATGGTATAGAGCAGGTTCTCCTTATTGAGAATCTCGAGAAGGCTTCGTCCGTTCTTTTCGATGGATCGCGCCCGAGGAATGTCAAGCGGTGCTATTGTATTGATCAGGCAGACCGGCGACGAGGGATCCACCTCTCTTATAATAGAACCGGAGAGCCAAGCCAATCTCCCGTACCTGCGTATACGGGGAGGCCCCGAATGAGAACTGAT
Organism: Pseudotulostoma volvatum; assembly: GCA_019804575.2. NCBI lineage: Eukaryota > Fungi > Ascomycota > Eurotiomycetes > Eurotiales > Elaphomycetaceae > Pseudotulostoma > Pseudotulostoma volvatum. Next base: position 38,003 of record JAHQZX020001925.1, on the reverse strand, counting down.
TCAGATTCTCAGATTCGGTTCGTGGACTTCCGCCTGAGCCGTTTCATCTGCTAACTTAGCCCATAGACTCCAACGTGAGGCGATTGACGCCTTGAAACGCTCATTCAATAGTATTGAGCAAAGGCTAGGCTCCGCCCGAGCGCACTTAGAACGCTGCAAACAAGCTCTGGTCAGACACGGGAAGCAAGAAAATGACCTACGAGTTGCCGCTCAAAGGATCGAAGATCAAGCGGAAGAGCTCAAAGATGCTTTGGAGAGGGACAATATAGAAGATGGACGGCTTGATGCCCTAAAAGAGTCTCTTCGTGATGCTGAAGAAGAAACACAGTTGCATCGAAGCTCATATGCTGACGCGACTAGTGCTATGAATGCTATAATGGAGAAGTTGAAAGCTAGTGGGCGAGAGCTGGCCGCTAAAGACACCGAGGTCAATGACTTAGAGGCTCGGGCTAACGCCGCTCAAGGGGAACTAACAAAAGTGGCCGAGGGGCGGAGAACAGCGCTTGGAGATAAGAACGCTGCCATTGAACGAGTCGATGATATGAAACAGGACAAGGTCAGGATTGAGCGTAGGCGAGAAGAGATCATCGTTCGTATTCTTGACTATAGCGAAAAGGCCAGTATCGTTTCGCCACGGGTCGCTGTTGGTAAAGGGGAAACTACCAACAGTCTTGATAAGAAGCTTGACAGGCTACATAAAGACCTTCAACGCTTCAATGAACAGTGAGCCACCTGCGAGAACTAATTAAATTATTTACTTAACCTGTGTTAGGATGGGGGCTCCACGAGAAGAAATTGCCGCAGAAGCTATGAAGGCGAATGACGCTTATCAGCGCGCCAGGAAGCAGATTTCCGAGCTCGAAGCACTTGTGGAGGTATAGAAGGTCGTCAGTTTCTTTCTTGCCTCGCTAATGACTCTACAGATTTTGAAGAGGACTCTGAAGAATCGACGTGATCGGTGGGTTCATTTCAGGGCCTATATTTCATCGAAGGCCAAGGCACAGTTCACATACCTTCTCAGCGAAAGGAGCTTCCGCGGCCGTCTTCTAGCTGATCACGAGGGGAAGCTCCTGGATCTACAGGTAATTTCACATACAATACCCTCTTCAAGGTAGTGAGTTAACAACCCATAGGTTGAGCCGGATATTACAAAGGACAGTAAAGGTCGGGGTCCCAGAACTCTTTCTGGCGGAGAAAAATCATTCTCGCAGATCTGTCTCTTGCTGGCTCTCTGGGAAGCCATGGGGTCTCCCATTCGTTGTCTCGACGAGTTGTATGTGCTGAAGACTGATTAACGAATTTCTGTCGCTAATCACTGAACAGTGATGTATACATGGACTCTGTTAATCGAAAAATGGCTATCGACATGTTGGTAAGAGTAGATGGATATTACGAATACTGCCTCTTGTCGCTGACATTACATTCTATCAGATGCTGGCGGCCAGAAGATCGATTGGGAGACAATTCATTCTCATCACTCCTGGTTCACGGACAGAGATCAACTTGGCTCCGGACGTTCGGGTCAAGGAGTAAGTAGCCTTGTGTAGTGGATCCTCTGGGACAGAAGCATAGCTGATATACTTTCTCCGGCAGGCTCGCAGAACCGGAACGGGGCCAGAGTACGCTCTCTTTCCGCGGTTCATAACTAATTTCTAAGGGTTTGACAACAACTCGGAGCACCAGGAGTAATCACAAGTACATTAGTTCCGTCTTGATTCCTACATTTTGAATCAGACTCTATTTGGTAATGCTGTTGATTGTATGTATCAGTAGATCAGGCATACATAACTAAAATTTATTCTGATGGATAGCTTGATAGATATATAAAGGGAGGACTCGTACAGGCTGCTTTCCGCAATTAGGTCATCCAAATTACCAATATCTTACTATTATTATCATTATTATTATTAAATTCATTTTTAATGCCCGATTCGGATCCCTTTTGGGCCCACGCAGGCAGCGCACTCTCTAGTTAGGACAAAACCCACGTCCTGCGGGGGAAAACTTAGGCCTCTTTATATGTCGATGCACTAGGGCCACCGTCTGTGCTCCTGACTTCGCATATCCTTGGTGACCACTGTGTCCATAGGCCAGTTATGGGAGAAGCCTCATCATACCCCCAGTTCCCCCCTCTTATACTCCAGCGGTCGCCACCCACCCACCCACTCTGGTCCTCAGTCATCTCCTTGGCGCACCTGAATTGGGGAGGACCCCTGGCAGATGAGCCACAATGTGACTGCCTTTAGCCCTCTTCCTGTGTTGAGCACCTTGTCGTAGTCTGTAGTGCTAGCATCAGCCAGCATGCGGTCTCAGCCAGCATGTCAGGACAGAACATAACGACATGCTTGAATGTCTGCCTCTCCCATCCGCATGGACATCTCGCCTCCGCCTCTGGTACTCTGACGCGGTGCAGGAAGTCGTTGAGGCCAATGGCCTCCGTCCTAAGGAGAATGGCCATTGTACTCTCGGGCCTATTCAGGTTCTTGTGCAGCCGCGGCACCTGGGTTTTCCACGGAGTCCGCCACTGCGGCCTGCTTCCCCTCAGAAGCGCGCTCCCATGCGGCCTGCTCCTTTCACCTTGCCCTCCGCCAGACGTCCACCAGTGTTTTCGTATCCACCAGTTCTCGGCCCCCTTTGTTTTGTCGCCCGCCACCCTGCTCTGCTCCGGCCCCGTAAACCCTAGTAGGATCCCTCGTGACCTCCCTCGCCTGATTTCGAAGATCTTCTGTCGGGTTTGGTGGCCGTGGCAGCTGCCGCCCCCCCCTAGGTGGATGGTGGTTCCACGACCTGTCGCATACCTGCTTCGTGAATTCCATCACCGGGTGTGCCTCCGACTTCAACGCATACCGTGAGGCAGTGCTTCACATATTTAACGGGAGGGGCTCAATAGCCACCTCTTTTTCAAGTGCTTTGACTGGGGCCCGCCTGTAGGCGCCAGTGATTTTCTGCAGGCACTTGTTTTAGAGCGCTACCAAGGGTTGCAGGAGGCAGCTAGGCGGTGCCTTCCCTTTTCGCCTCCAGCCCATACCTCACATCCATGGGTTATTATAGGCCGGGTCATTGCTGTGTAGAGGAGCCGGTATCGGCGAAAGCTTGCGCCCCAGGTAAAAGCCCACCGCTTGAAACTGGGCTGCCGCCTTGCGGGAGGCCTCCTGCAGCCTTGTTGCAACGACTGTTCTGAGGTGCAGAACTGCAGGAATTGCACAAAGGGGTGCGAGATGCGAAGGCTGCAGGAAGCGAAAAGTCCACAGTGGCGAATGCACGCCAAAACGCAACTGTGATAACTGCGAGCTTAGGAAGGAGAATTGCCAGTGCACCTAAAAATAGTTGTGCTCGTTGTGACAGAAGATGGAAGGAAGGCTGTAAAAGAGTGTGAAAGCTTGCCCCCGAAATGCAGCTCGACCGGTCTGTCAATCTTTTGCATATTACTTTCTTCATACAAATGCTAATTAAATCATTGATAGATTGCTGTGCCCGCTGGCTTCTTTCCCTACAGCCGGACTTTGAAGCGCAACAGTGCGAGATAGAGGAAGCTGATGGACGAGGCCCACCATCACCGGGTCCTTTTCTACCCTAAGTTCCACTGTGAACCTAACCATATCGAGTATTCTTGGTGTCATACCAAACGATGTGACTATACTATTGAAGGCCTGCGAACCAATGTTCTTTCCGCACTAGCTCACATCGGTAACGGGACCATCTCTGCATGCTTTAATAGCTGAATGAGAAAATTGGATCGATATCAGTAAGGACTTGCGTATGGGTCTAGACATCAGATCGGAAGGTATATCTCCCTGGTGATGAGAAGGTAGAGAAGTCACGTGTAAGCATTTGACTAGTTCTAAATAGGAATAACGTATGCCTATTATTATTATTATTATTTTTAATCAAGAATTAATGTCTGTATCCAGCCTTTCGGCTATGACAGACAACCCGCCCATGGGCCTGTCTCTCCATCTCAGTGACAACCTTCTCTGACCATTCAGATTTCATTTTCCTCGCCCCAATCCGCCTCACTGGGTCCATAAAGTAGAGCACGGGGTCAAAAATTTTTCCCTCACCAAAACCAGGTGACCTTTAACTCAATTCAATCTACCTTTTTATATATGCCCTCTAATTTTACGATTTCTCCGATGTGATTTATTAGTCATGTTGTGGTTGTGGTAATTCAACTTTTGTGGGTCGACTTCGGTAGTCCACTTTTGAATGTCCGTCACTATAACTAGCTATGTAGCTGCTGAAAGGGCAAAGAAATAGCCTGCCTTGATGCCTTCAAAGGGCCTTGGTGGTGGGCCTCAGGTATGGCAAAGTGCACTAAGCGATAATTGTTCTGCAGCCTTACCTCTAGCTAGTGTTATTAGTAACAATCGCCAATGCTCTCGGCTTCCCCTCATCCGCTTTACAACTCCCCTTCACTATTTATACAAACAGGTCCTGTCCTTGCATAACAGACATCAACCTCACATCCCTCGAACGCCGCAGTCTCTTGGTCCTAGGCGTCTAAACTTTAATTCCTTTCGCTTCTTTCGTGAACACATAACCGATCCCAAAATGGCACCTCAGCTAGAACCATTCTTCAAGGAGTAAGTGTGACGCTCTTTCAACCCTTTCTAATCGAGTCCTGAGGCCTCCTATTGTAGGGTAGATGACTTGTCTGATTATTTCATCGAACGTAAGTATCAATTCCATCTTGTTTTCTCAAGGCGTACACTCACTCATCACACGAAGGCCTACGGAAAGCTGTTGCGATTCCCTCAATCTCCGCTCAAGATGAGCATAGGAAGGACGTCATTCGGGTATATTCAAACTTCATCATTACCTTAGCTGGTTCCGAGTACACTGTTCTAATCCCAGTGACCCTAGATGGGCCAATTTCTGGCTTCTGAATTGGAGGCCCTTGGCGCAGAGGTTTACCAACGACCTCTGGGGAAGCAGCCCGGTAAAGAGCATCTCGATCTACCGCCGGTTGTCATCGCACGATATGGCAAGGATAATAGTAAACGTACCATCCTTGTGTATGGGCATTATGATGTCCAACCGGCTTTGAAAGAAGATGGGTGGGCTACCGAACCTTTTGTGTTAACAATTGACGACAAGGATAGAATGTACGGTCGTGGCAGCACAGACGATAAAGGTCCGGTTTTGGGCTGGCTTAATGTCATCGAGGCACACAGGAAGGCCGGTATTGATTTCCCAGTTAACCTACTCTGCTGCTTCGAAGGTATGGAAGAATACGGTTCAGAAGGCCTAGAAGAATTCATTCAAGCTGAAAGCAAGCACTTCTTTAAGGATGCGGATGCGGTCTGCATCTCGGATAATTACTGGCTTGGCACTGAAAAACCTTGCCTGACTTATGGCCTCCGCGGCTGTAACTATTACTCCATTTGCATCTCGGGTCCGGGTCAAGATCTTCACAGCGGCGTCTTCGGTGGGTCTACACATGAGCCCATGACAGACCTTGTGACTATACTGTCAAGGCTAGTCGATTCCCGGGGGAATATTCTTATTCCGGGTCTCATGGATCTTGTCGCTCCGCTTACTGCAGAGGAAGAGGGTCTCTACAGTGGGATTAGCTATACAATGGAGAACCTCCACGAATCTTTGGGCGCCGAAACAAACCTTCACCCAACAAGAGAGAGGACGCTGATGGCTCGATGGAGGTACCCGTCGCTGTCAATTCATGGCATTGAGGGGGCTTTTTCGGCCCCAGGCGCGAAGACGGTCATCCCAGCTGGAGTGACGGGCAAATTCTCGATTCGGACTGTTCCAAATATGGAGAGCGAGGATGTAAATAGACTTGTTTTTGACTATGTTAAAGCCGAATTCGCGAAGCTAAACACCAAGAACAAACTAGATGTCCGACTGCAACACGATGGAAAATGGTGGGTTGCTAGTCCTAAGCATTGGAATTTCACTGCGGCTAGCAAGGCTGTCAAACAGGTTTTCGGAGTGGAACCCGATATGACTCGGGAAGGCGGGAGGTATGTTGTTTTATCGATTCTCTTTGGTACATATCCCCTGCGGTTTCCTCCAATCTGATGAAGACAATAGTATTCCAATCACGTTGACTTTCGAACAAGCGACTGGTAAAAATGTGCTACTCTTACCAATGGGATCTTCAACTGATGCCGCTCACTCTATTAACGAAAAACTTGACAAAAGAAATTATATTCAAGGCACGAAGTTACTAGGAGCATATCTACATTACGTTGCGGAGGAACCCATTACTGCATGAAAATATCATCACGATATTATCATAATAGGGTTGGTAAGTCTCATCTGCCATTTCTTCAACAGATGACCAATCTTCGGGAAGGTATGAGAGATGTCGCAAAGTTTACTATATCCTGTTACGTCTCTATTACCATTTACTTATTATATTGGTAACTCAATGTTAACAGTAGATTACAACCAGAACTTCTCCCCTAAGTGTTCCTGATGTCGACGCCCTTGGTCCTCCCGTGTCGTAAAGAACAGAAGATTCCATCCTTGTTGGATGATATTTGCGTATGTTCTAAGCGTTTAAGCGTGCACCTGCTCTTTTACGCTTGCCTCAGTCGTCAGCTCCTTTACTTTGCACATTAATCAATCAAGTCAACAGTTTAGAAAAGGACGCTGATACTTTGGGCCATTCATGGCTGCATAGTACCGGCATAATATATATTATAGGTAATATAAGTTATAGTTATGGTAGTATCCCTGTATAACTCGACCCCAAATTCTTCTATGATACGATATCACGGCATACCTAGGTACCATAATAATTTTCTACATGCATATGCCTCCTGAGGTACTACCTACGTAGCAGCTTGTAATCCAGTATCATTACTGGTGTTATAATCTACCTATCTCATAGATGGTTAAAATCCCGTGAGATCTTTGAAAGCATCCAATGTACGTTCGGTTAGGTATATAGTGAAACCACGGCACTTCTTGTGCTTCAGTGGTTTCGTCATGGTATTGAATATAATAATTCTATTTCTTTGGACTCCTAAGCACATGCAAAGCGGAAACTGTATTCAACTATTTAGTATACAGATTGACCAACATATAAAAGGTTCATTGCCTGATTTGGCAACGAAACAACGCCAATAACCTTCACGCTTGTTCCTCGCCAAGCATCTGATGCAACCGAAACTTCTAGTGTTCAACGCCGCTCATTTGGAATTCGGCCTTGGCCATAGGGAACATGGAGTCCAAGGAACCCTCGTAGCATGAAATCGGAGTGGGTATCGCGAATAAGAAAAAAAAAAGAAAATCAATATGACATCGCCTGCTTTATTATCCTTCTCTCGACAAATCTCACTCTAAGTCTCCTAGGAGGCTTTGAATAACCCCTTTTCGCGCCAACAGTCGAACCCAGGTTCTCACTGCGGGCCCATAATCATGCCGTCTACCTGCTGCATAGTCATCATCTGCTTGATGAGATTGCAACTCCTCGAGAACCGAGTCCGTAATTTTTTGTTGAGAGTCGATGAGACTGTGCCGCAAGGGAATCAACTCCTGCAGTGTGCATTTCTGATATTTCTCCGCCGTGTCTAGCGGAACATCCGCACGGTCTAAGTCTCCTTGCGTTAGCCTTAAAAGTGGCACAGGACCCAAGATCGGATCCCCGAGAAGACTAGCAGGGTCCTCAGAAACCAGCGAAACCTCTTTTAGGCGCTCAGTTACGGTCTTTAAGCACCTGACATTAAGCGCTAGGTCCTTGATATACCTCACAATCGGATCGTGGACAAGACCCAGAATTGAGAACTCAATTTGATCCTCCTCGTACTCGGCCATCCTAGCGCGGATATCTGGTTTTGCCAAATCCAACCAATTATCTCCAGAATATGATCCTTGGCGGCTGTTAAATAAAAGACAATAAAGACCGTCATAGGGCCTTACCAAGTACTTGTGGTTGACGTTCCAAACCATCAAACTTCCAGACTTTACCCATAGCTGGTACGAATGCAATGAAATGAAACCCTGCCTCGGACTCGCTATACTCTTGGGTCTGTTTAGTCGATTTTGTTCTCTTTGCAAATGCCTCATTTTTGAGCTGCAAGTCTGAATTTAGCATGTCCATCTTACTATATTACGGGTCAATTATACTGCAAGACGCTCAAGCTTCAAGAAACGCACCGCGCGAAGGAGTTGTGAGTGCGTTTTATAAACTCAAAGTTCGTAATAGCATCCCCCCGCAATGCTGGAGTGAAAGGCATCGTAAAATCTTTGAAACGTTTCAAGTGTTCGCCCAGCTCGATTCCATCGACATTGTTAACGATGTTCAAGAGTGCGACGCTGGCACATGCATTACTAGATGTCTGAAACCTCCTGTTAGCTAAACCAAAATCCAGGAACATGTTCAAGGGAAAAACGGATGAACAGGGATAATAATTGCGTTATACCTGATTCGCAAACCAGAGACCTTCCGGGCAACTTGGTTCTTGCTTATCAGGGTCATCCTCATGCCAGCGAAATAAAAATATTAAGCCATAGACAGGCTTCCTAATTCCAACCAAGGAATAAATCAGTTATACTTGGCTGAAATAGGGCTTGGAGAACATATCATACGGTAGAAATGCCATCATCTCCTCGTCCAGAGACACTACTTCTTGTACTTTGATACCTCTCACCCCGAATTCACGGAGCATAACATTGAATAGTGCCTATCATGATCAGCTATGTCCATATTTAAGAAGGAGACATCAGAAATTCCTCACCGGTTCCGACTCAATTTCGCAGAAGCCATTCCAACTATCTCTATCAGAATCTGTGGCCGGTACAAGTGGGTTGTTAGGAAAATTTGGTGGTCCAGATTTCTCATTATTTTCTATCCCTGGGCAACTGCCCAGGCGTCGGCGTTTGACTCGTCCAGTCATGCTTATTAACTGCTGTCATCGTAGGCCTCTCCGGCCGGATTCGGGCCTCAACAGCCCTAGGGATGTACCAGGTCGATACCCGTCCGTACAAGCTGAATAAAATCATGCAGCATGGTCATCAAGGTACTTAGCCAGTGTCCTTTTCTCTGGGGAATGTAGAGCGGTTCTTCAGCAAGAGAGATTGCCAGTGCCTTAACGAGTCCTTTTCCCGGGCAAGGAATCCCGATATTAAGAAAGCTATGACTCCGAAGGACCTGAATAGGGCATATGTGGCCTTTATCATTGAGTTGAGACTGTATTTAATAGATTTAAAGCACCCTGGGTCGCTGATGTATATACTACCATTTAAAGATTTGGGTCTCGATTGGAAAAGCAACCTGATTGGACAGCGGATGACCTTAATTCGGTGTCGCAGTTCAGGGCCTTAGGTTAGGTAATACTATGAAGTATGTACTCAAGTATCTCAGCTGTCCCACGTGATTCAGGTGCTACAAGCTTACTCAGCTATTCTTGATAGCCCCTTGATGTTTTTACTAGATTGGGCATTAGCTTAAATTACAACGGTCACATGAGCAGGGAGGACAATCGAAGGTAAACCAACTACTAACTTAGTAGTTACTAGTAACTTGATACTATACATCATGTATGTGTGCAGTACATGATTAGGTAATCTAAAGAAGGTCGCGTTTCGCGCCAAGCATGAGCCAACAAACTCTATCCTACCTCTGATATTCCGCTTCTGTACAGAATCCTCCTCAAGGTTTTCCCAGCTCACTATCTCCATGAATATTCACCTTGTTCATAATCGATAACTACGTGATCTAGATAAGCGCCTTGATTTGCGACGGCTAGAATACTTCGCTTGTTTGCACTAATTTCGAGAATACCTCTTGTCGGCTTCTCCGTGAAGAGACAAAGGGAGCTGCATTTTCCAGATGAGACTTCTTTGTCATTGGAGCATTTTATGACTTCCTCTTGTTGTCTTTTAGAGGTCTTATTTTATTTTGGCAGCCTCTCTTCTTATATTTATGTTCCAACCCTCTCTGATAACAGCATGCAATGAGCGGCACTCCCAAACTTCACTCTGCCTTCCCCCAAACGCCCCAGAGAAATCGAAAGACTCAGGGTCATGATGAGACTCCAATACCCAAGCCTCACGCGACAGTCGAGCCAAAGTCATCCGTTAACGTTTCACAAACCTCTTATACTCCTGTTGTACCCGTTGAGCTGATTGATGCGCCAACTCAAAGACTTTACATCCTGGCCATTTATGTCGGCCTCAATTCATGGCGCTTCTTCGAGGCTTGGACAGACTTGGATGAGTTAGATTCTACATGGCTGTTTTTAAAATGGGTTTTCATTGATGGCGTCTTTCTTTTCGCCCTTCAAGCAACCAGGGTTCCATGGCTAGAATGGACCTTCCCCACCACGCTTGCGGTCTTTTTGCTCCATGTGGTTGCCAACATGTTTCTGATGTTCCACATACCAGTATGTTCAAGTGCTTCCCCCGGCACTCCTTTTCATGACTATATGCTTAGATGACATACATAGTTACCGTTGGGAGCTTGGTTTGCGGGCCTGATGAGACTAGCATACGACACCGAGCTGTCTGTTTCAGAGCGCCGAGTGAAACCAGCCGATATCATTCATAATGCTTCTTTAATATTAGGAAGGCAGATAATTCACATTCTGCCAGAAGGGTAAGTCGATTCCCTAAACAGATACGTTAAAATACTAACAGCCTTAGGTCGGCCACATTGAATCCGGACCGGATACCATTCTGCCTAGACTCACAACGAAGTTCAATTTCTTTGCCAATCCGAATCAATCAGTCCAATCCTATTCTAATTGAATTAGTACGCTTCGATTTAGATACTAGTCAAAACGAGACGATCATAATACCACCAAAACAACTAAAGCAGCTGAAACGCCAGGCGGAGAAGGGACGGACGACCCTAGATGCTGAGGGTCTCGACCTGCTATTCTCAGTACGTAAGACTGGAGTCTATCGACTTCACCAGGTCTTGGATGATTCAAAACTTGGAGTTCAGACACGACTATCGGATACTTTGGTTCTACCCTGTCCCAGGGCTCTTCTGAGGAATTCGCATTCTCACAAGTGTAAGGGGGAGTTGTCAGATCTCGTACTGGAAGTAGAAGGAGCGTCTCCTTTGAAAGTTAAATACAGTCGTAACGTTAACCAGCGAGATCGTGGATTTTCTATTCAGAATATACAACCGGAAAACTTACCTTCCCCATTATTGAAACCGAGGAATCCGGATCTTTTGGTTAACTCAGACGCTCCAAACCTGGCCTGGGTCAGAGCTCAGAAGATCCGTGTTCCGCTGAACGAATCTTTGAACGTTGCTGGCGACTGGTTGTATGCCATTGAAGAAATTCATGATGCCTATGGAAACATAGCCAATTATACTTCGAGCATCGACGAGACAGACCGACCACTAACAAAGGTGTTCCCACAGTGGCATCAGTTCACCGTACATGAAAGACCCCATCTTTCCTTCACTGGGTGCAATAGCCAGAAGTTCTTGGAGGTTGCCAAAGAAGACTCCTTAGAAATGCCTCTTCATTTCCATGCCGCTAGTCAGGTTTATGCCAGCGATGGTCCATTTAAAATCACATATTCATATTCCGGACCCGAGTCCGCCAGCGATGACCTCGCTTCGACCAAAGGCCGACAGGTATCTCTTAAGAATCTCGATCACAGGCCCCGAATCAAGGAGCCAGGTTGGTATGCTCTGAGTTCTATATCTAGCCAATTTTGTGCAGGAGAGATCTTGGAGCCTTCTTCTTGTTACCTACATAATCCTCCAGAGCCAGAATTGACCGTTCGTTACGAAAAGATATTTGACAACTGCGCAAATAACTCTATTGGTCTCCTTGTTGACCTTGATCTGGTTGGGTCGCCGCCGTTTCGTTTACGATATAATGTCGAACATTCCAAGGGCATTGAGACACGGTTTCAAATCATTGAATCCCATCGTGGGCAACTCGACTTGACACCCTCGGAAGCTGGGTACTATCGTTATCGTTTCTTAGATATAACGGATGGTATTTATGATGCTCGGTCTCTCAAGGATAAAGTCCCGGTTCTTGAACAGGATGTCAAGCCTCCTGCTTCCGCTCATATCCTAGGGCCTGGGAAGATCCGCGCGTGCTTCGGCGAACCGATTTCAATTGACGTTTCTCTCATCGGAGAATCTCCGTGGGAGTTGCAATATGAACTTGTTTACAACGGCAAAAAGACGAAGCATGAGCTTAGAACTGATAATAATCTAGCGACGATTGTAACGGAGAGGCTCTTGAGTGGTGGAGAGTATATTCTATCATTGACAAATGTCAAGGATAGATCAAATTGCAAGCGACTCCTAAAAGACAGCGTCAAGATAGAAGCGCGGCCGAAGAAGCCACATGTGTCTTTCGGCCAAATCGAAAAGGAGAGACGTGTCCTCGCACTAGAGGATTCCAAAGTTGAGCTTCCACTCAGATTGAGTGGCGAGGCTCCGTGGACCATCAAATATCGAAATTTAGCTGTGGATCCTCCCTCCGTAGTGCAGAAGGTACTATGGGAAGAGAATAGTGAGGCGACAGTTCAACAGCAAGGCATTTACGAACTTGTTGAGGTCTCCGATGCGACTTGCCCAGGGATGGTAGACCGGTCCGCCAACGTATTTAATGTATCTTGGGTTGCTCGCCCTGCAATCATAACACTCGACGGTTCCCCTATTGATGCGTCTGGGATATTCACAAAACGAGAGGTTTGCGAGGGTGACAATGATCTTCTCGAGATCCGGCTTTCTGGAAACCCTCCGTTCAGTATCAAGTACGAGCAGCAACGGAAAGGCGAAGGTGGATCGCCTTCCGTCAAGGTTCACGGCCTTAGGAGTGCACTTAATGTGGTTTCCGTGGAGATGGATACTTCTCGAGCTGGCGAATACAGATACAAATTCATTGAACTCGCAGATAGTCTTTACAATCACGACTCGAAGAAGGATGCCACCCCGATTGTTGTCCAACGTGTCAGTCCGCTGCCATATGCTCGCTTCGGCTCTCCCGGTCATATTTACTCCTTTTGTAAAGGAGAAATCAATGAAGATGAGCTTATACCTGTCTCCCTTGAGGGAGTTCCCCCATTTTCTCTTGAGATATTCATCAAGCACCATTTGAACTCGAAGCCGGAAACTTTGAATATACCAAATATTAATTCGAAGAAATACAATCTTCCCATTCCACGTCGTCATCTCAACTTAGGCCAGCATGTCGTCAGTATCCAGAAGGTCCGGGATGCACGTGGATGTCAGCGAACCCTGCAACATGATGTTTCCTCAGTTAGAATCGCAGTGTCTGATGTTCCTTCGGTCATACCTCTTGAGTCTCAGATTGACTACTGTGTTGGGGAAAGAGTTTCATTTTCTCTCTCCGGTCATGCCCCGTTTGAAGTGTTCTATACATTTGATAATTCTCACCGAAGAGCCAGCTCACAATCCGGCAACTTCAAGCGAATCGCTGAGAAGCCAGGCATATTCATCCTTACTGGTCTTAGCGACAGTGCCAGTGGTCGATGCAGGGCGCACACAAATATAACTAAAATAATTCATGAAATGCCCAGCGTCAAGATCAGTAAGGGCCAGATATCTGTTATCGACATCCGCGAAGGCGGAGAGGCAGAGATCAATTTTGAGTTTGGAGGAACCCCCCCATTTGAATTCACGTAAGTGGTTCTCAGGACTTTCCTACATCGCAAGTCTCTTTACTTACTCGGTTTCAGGTATATTCGGAGTTCCATTGCAGGAAAGGGGAAAAAGTCCGGAGTTCTGGATGTCCGGCATGATGTCTCGTACGAATACACTAAGACCGTCAAGGCCTCCGACGAAGGGACATACGAAGTGGTTGCAATTAAAGACAAGTACTGCTCTTTCTCGACGCAGAAACTCAAGGAAGGTCAGGGCAAAATATAGATGCACTATGACTTTAACGAAGCAGTATGTGAAGGAATATTGTTTGGCTGGGTATCAAATTCTAGTTGTTGACTGTTCGTTTTTGTCTTGTACTGTACATACATACCATATATTCACTCTAGCTATGAGGTTCCTTTATGTCCTTAATTATCCCATCGCCCAACCTAGCAATCTCATTCAAAATGGAAGAGGTGTTAATGACCACTAGATTCTTCTCCTCCCCACGTATAGGTTGTGGAGAAGTAGAGTATGTCAGGCCCAATGACCATGACTTGGACTGTGTCATCTGGGGATTCCAGACGCCACCAATTGTATCGCATTTTCTACCTCCGGAGAAAAACAGGGCACTGTTGCCATAGCATGCTTGTAGCTCCTGAAGGAATGACTCTACCGGGCACGACTTTGCACACTTTTTTTGGAGGTCTTGTTCGAGATTTTTGAATATACGTGTCGGTCGGTTGATTTCAACCGGCTTTGTATTGAGGCGAATGAGGAAGTCAAAGGGAACGAGGGACGGCCGAAAGAGATCCGTGATTTCCAGGCCAGTTCCTTTCTCCTTTAGCAGCTTTATCGCAGCCTTTGCCAAATTCGTCATACGGGATGCTACAACTTTGGGCGGCCTTCCATTCAACGTCCACGTGACTCCGTCTTCATCAAGATCGGAAGCAAGTACCAAGGAGACAGTTTTCATTGCAGGGTCAACGTTTCTCCAAGAAAGGAACCGAGTGTCAATCGCTTTGAGCTCTTGCGGACCAAGACCATCAAAGTCAACAATCAAGGGCTCATGCTGCCAATCCCATCGCGAGATAAAATAGAGTGTTCGGAGGAAGCCAGACATGACACTTGATGGAGTTTCCCAGGGATAAGGTTGGACGAAGGTATGCACTGTAAGTAGTTCGAGGGCCTCTTCCTTCATTTGGAGGGTCATAAAATGAGAATTAAACCAATACTTCACGAGACGTATGGTCGGCGATAGAAGGGGGAACCGGGTACAGAGCGTCTGGATTGCCTGCGTGAGACGAGGCCCTTGGATAAATAGCTGTTTATATGCTGCTAAAGCGGATGCAGTTTCTTCCCTTACACGGGAGCTTATTCCCTTCTCCTTGAGTCTGCGCTCAAGTAATATCTGTTCTCGATCATGATGGATCCTCAAGCGAAAGATGATTCGAGACGTATGAACAATGTCCAGGAACACACTGTTCAGAATCTTGCTCGATTCGTTCTCTAGTCCGACTCGAGATGATAAGACGACGCCAGAAGACTCTAAGAGATCGCCGATTTTCAGGAGGAAAGCCACTTTTGTAAATTGGATAGCAATGAGATCATCCGGCCATCTCGTAGAACTCTCAAGCTGAAGGGAGACATCGACCGGCTCGCTTGAAGCTGCCTCTACTTCAAGTGCTGTGTATCGAAGGAATGGGCTTGTTGGCGAAAGCTGTCTCACTGAAAGGGGAATTCCTTGTACCGATGATAGACTTTGCTGAAGCGATTGAAATGCTTCAATGCAAGCCTGGAATGCAGAATGAGAGCTGTTCGGATGAATAAGCTTGTCATATTCCCCACCAATATATTTTATATCTGCTTCAGGGATGTTCAAATGACGTTCTAGCACGTAGACCAGTATTTGATATAAAATAGAGGATGCAGACCCCGAGTTAGACCACACCAAGCTTTCGAGAATGCTTCCGTCTTTAAAGCGCCTCAATTCCGCTTTCTCCCCCCAGAATTCCCGGAAAAGTCCCGCATCATCTTTCCGGTCGGCCGGCGGTCCATGGTCTACGAGGCGGCTAGCATTTGCCGCATCTAGGCGCAGTCCGATGAGGACATATCTGGCGATTTTGTTACCGGATATTCGCGATCCTAACGGCCAAGGTTGCGAGTCGTGACTGAATAAACTGATACGTTTAACTCTGTTTCCGAAGGCTTTTGACAGAACCTTGTGAAGGATAAGTTGATATCCAAGAAACTGGAGGGTTCCATCGTCGTGACCTAAAGAGGGGATAGAGATAACGTGGTCGAACCTAAGCATGGGATTATCGATTTTAGCCATAAAAACCTTGTTGAAATTGTCGAAACGTGAATCATTCAACATTGCCAGAGTTAGCGTAGCCTCCTTGCGAAGAAGATGATATGACCATGGAGTCATTTTGTAAAGAATGTTGATTCCCCTCTTTCCATCGTATACGACAGGCGCACCAGGGGGAAATGATAAACCACTAGCAGAGAATACCAATGGTTCCATTAAATCTCTTACAGAGAGAAATTGTATAGTCGCTTTGAAGATCTGATAACTGCTGTATGAAGGTAGCAAAACAGGCTTCCCACTCAAGCCTCCACTGTCAAAAAGAAAGGCCACAAGAATCGCCCACTCAAAGCCCCCGAAGCCGCCACTGTGCAATGATGCTCCAAATCCTCGTTGCTGTAGCCAAGTACGTCCGAGGATACATGCGTCCTTGAAGAATTCAAACCTTTGAGCTGCCGCATAAAGATACTTATGATATGATATCACTGTAGCTTCGGATCGAAGAGCAGAATTATAGAATGCATTACAATGGCTGGTTGCATCTTTAAAGGAATTGTCGACACTCGGTCGTATGTTGTTTTTCATTGGTGAAGTCTTTTCTGGCGCAAATAAGGCATCTTCGATCGCGGTGATGATACGAATACGCGACCGGGAATGAGCTAGTTCACTATTGCTGGTTCTGTTGGGTTCCAGGAGAAGTACTGGGCGCAAACTATCTCCATCTTGCAGATCGAAATTCACGGTCACCCCCAGCTCTTCCGTCTGTATCGCCGCGGCAATACATGAAATGTAGTATGCTCTCTTGTGGAAATACCTGTAATTCGTGTAATCCTTCTCCTGAAAAAGTTCATTTGGCAAGGTGACGGCCAAATCGATTGTCGGAGGATTCGTTGATTTCACCCCAGTTTTCAAAGGGAAGCTGCCCACGACATTGATGCTAGAAGGTTTGCAATATGCCATGGGATATTTGGCGTCTTTTCCAGGACGTGGGAATGGGAAGGGCATGGAAATCCCATGGGAGCTGTGCAGTTCCTTCTCGGCTTCGGAAGCGAGCATCGGGGGTCGGTCAGGTATGCATTCAATGCCATCTTTTATCCTGTGCAGTAACCCTTGGACCTTGAGCACTTGTTTGTCGTAGTTTGGCCGCTGCCCCGATAGTAGGTCATCGATCTGAAGTTTGAAGAAGCTGGACTTGTGCCCTCTCGCTCTTGCTGCTTCAGCTGATCGGGGGGCATCTACTTGCTTGTGACTATTCGACCGCATTGACATTTTCGGTATTCTGGTTTTGCACTAGAATTTAATATATTTTTCAGTGCTCTTTTTGGTGGTTCCAGGATCGTTGTGATATTTTGGCCATTCTCGATTTACTAGGCAGGGTTAGGCCTCGGCGTTTGGCATCATGTTATTCAATAGCAGCTCTAGCAGCTCTAGGCCCCTAAGGAAGATCTTGGAGAGATCGAATTAATGATGACAAAATATTGACGGAGTGAATAAATGCGATGATACCAGTGTACCAGTGTTGAGAACGGTGAGCATTTCAGATAGAACCTTCATCGCGGTCAGAAAGTTGTAGGATTTTCTACGCCCGCTATGATGTTAGTCTATTCTACTTGTACAGATACTTACTGTACATGTACATTACATACCTATATAGGTACCTAGTACCTAGTCATGCATTCATTACATTACCACCACCACCCAAAGTTCTGACCGCCTTCCACCTTGCTTTTAGTATAGTAGACATGTGACTTACTAGTGAGATTATGCTTCTCCCGTCTTCTATGATACATAATAGCTAGTTGAACATCACCACCACTTCTCATTCCAGCACGGAGGGCCCTTCTTAGGGTTACAGGTATGTTAGGATGTACGTATCATATCATACATAGGACAAAGCACTCAAAAGAATGATTATTTACAGCAAAGGAACTTACGATAGTGGCTGGCCTTCAGATTCCCCGACCTACGCCTGTTAGAGTAAAAGGCCGCCGCGTTGATCATACGGTAGTAATTACTTTACCTAGGGTCCTAATTCAATAGATACGCACACAAATTCGAGCATACTTATTATGGTCATTGAAAGATATAATATTTGCGCTTTCAGCAGAGGCAAATGATTCAATGCAGATCGAACCTGACTGCTTTGACATGAAAAATCCGAGCAAAATGCGAGAAAAGGATATACATTCGTCAAAAACCATGGCGACAAACTCTAATCAAATGCAGATCACCTCTGTCTCTCGTGGAACTTCCAAATCATGCGTTAGTGGCAACAACCTTGAAACCGGCGTTTAGAGTCTTTGTGATCTCTTCATTCTTGTGTGGTAGTAGAGATAGTGCGAAAGCCACATCGTTCCACTGCCTCTCGGTATCGCACCGGGATAGCCGTGCGGCCAGCTTCTCAGCAAGCTGTTTGGCGTGTTTTTCCTGCGGGGGAACTAAATTAGGTTGATGTGCCAGATACGACCGATAAGATCTAAGATCGTGGATAAGATAAGGGGCATGCTAACCTTTTCAACAAAGCCCGCCAAAAATTTGATGATGCGTTTTAGAGCACTTTCATCGAGATCTTTCTGAGAACTTAGAAGGCTGAAAATGTCGACAAAATGGTTGTAGACCGCATTATCTTTAGTAGCCAATTCGGTGAAAAACATGCGCGCTAAATCCGCGATTTTCTTGTCATCGTCCTCCAGGCATTTAGCCATTTCTCCTAACTGGCCCTTGACTTTCACCTGGCCAGCCAGAATCAAGAATGTGAGGGTCATGAGACAGGTGCGTTTCACAGAAGCATCATCGTCGTTAAGCCGACGGTAAAGAAAATCGGTGTTCTCATCAATAAGATGGTTAAAGCAGACCGCCATGTCTCCAAGAGCGATGACAGCATTGCTGCGCACAATTGGGTCTTCAGATCGCTCCATGATGGTTATGAGAAGCGGTAGGTTCTTCTCACAATACTCGCCAGATACGCACATAAGTTTGGCCATGCAAAGTGTCGCTGCGGCTTGTAAACTGCGGTCAGGGTAAGCATTGCTGTTCGCACAGATCTCAGTTGCCAAGGGTCCAAAGTTGGGTAGTAGGGAATTCTCCCCATAGAGTAGTTCCCTTTCACGTATATGAGCAATAGCCTCTGTGAAATCGTCTTCAGTCGTACCGCCTATAAGGTCGAGTTCATTCTCGACAACTTGTTCGTCCTTTTTCTGCGGTGTCGGGTTGGTTATTTTGTTCTTCTCCTGTTCTGCCTTACGGCGTTTGAAATCAAGTTCACATAGCTCAAGATGGACGATTTGTTTGATTGCTATATGCCCAACTATGAATAGCAGTTGAGAAAGCCCAGATGAGGAGGACTTTTGCTTCGAAGTCTGGCCGTTGCTGGAAGATGTGCCTGGACGCTGCTCATCGCCTTCAACGGATGCTGAACCATATGAACCACACTGTCGGAGATGAGGCTGGAAAACGAATTTCGTCTTCCGCCGGATGATGTCAGAACACAAAACATCTGGGTGTTTTGATAATGCATAAATAGCCCCAATAGCTTGCTCTGCCACGCCGTACCATTCTTTGCTATCAGAAGCTATCTCCACCATTGCAGACAGCTTGGCAAGAATAGCATGGTCGTTGGACAACTTCGGAGAACCGGCCTCTTTCACTTTAGCCTGTCGCCCGGGTATCATCCTCCGCAGTGCAATGCAGGTATACTTTGCAAGTATAAGGTCAGCCCGCCCAAAGCTTCCTAGGCCGATTCGCAACATTGCTTCGATTTCCTTGACCACAACCTCGGGATCGGCCAATGCAAGCATGCCCAGGATAATAATAGCGCCCCGGCGCTGGGTCTTGGATATGTCCTTTTGTACACCGTACACTTGCCAAAGCTTCGCGATGACGGCATCCGATATGTTGCCCGATTTCGTCATCGCACTTAAAAGTCGTTCAAGAGATGTCAACTCTGCTGGGGTTGAACCAAATGTCAAACTGATCATATTGCGAGCAATGTAATTCGCGGCATCATTGGAACTAAAGGAATCTGGTGCATCAAAGAATAGACCTCTGTAACAGTCAATCAGGTGGGTCTGGACGCCTTTGCCTTCGTCACTGTTCCCCTTAGTCCAGATGAGCCGCAACATTCGTCGAATTCCAGATCTTGCAGTTTCAACTTTGTATGCATCAATCACAACGAAAAAGTCCATTGCCTCGATCACTTCGGTCTTATTTCGAGACGAGAGCAGCTGCGAGACAGTCTCGGAAGCCGAATGCAAAACTTGAATAAAACGAATGGCTTCAAGGTAGTACTTCTTGGTTAGCTGAAGCTTGGCAAGTAGTTCGGACGTCGCTGCCTCTTCTTTCGCCTTTTTTATTGCAGCGGCTCTTTGTTCGTCAGTCATCTTAGGGCTTTTCGCTGGTGGGTCATCCGGTAACTGTGTCGCATCGTCCAAGAGCTCACTGTCAATATGCGATTCTGCAAGGAGCGTTACAGCCAGGCCTGATGTTTCTGGTGGAGGCTTGAGCGCATCTAATTCTGCCTCAACAGCGTCGAGTCTGGCTGCCCAGTCCTTATAGGACAGCTGCCCGCCATGCATGACACCGAACGGATGAGTGGACACCAGTTTTGCAAGCAGCTTGATTGCATTTCTACGAACATTGCTGCTCTTATCTTCTAGGCTTCTAGCCGCTAGTTCTGCGGCTGTTTGTCTCCGCTTGGGGAATTTCTGCTCTAAATCACAGAGCCTCATATATACCTGAATAGCTCGACAGCGACAATAAGGATTGATGTCAAGAAACCGCTCTTCAAGGACATCAAAGAATGCATTGATTTGCGTTGTATAATTTTCGCTCTTTTCCTCCGCTTTGCTGAGATCTGCAATGAGATTTCCACAAACCTCAATTATTGCACAACGCAACGTGTATGACTACACCCAAGTTAGCCGTAAATAACATCAAGCCAAATTCTGGGTGTCCCAAGGTGGCCAGTAAAAAGCAGAAAGAAGGAACAAAAAGAAACGAGAGGCGAGAAAACGAGAATTACCTCACTATCGAGTTGCTTAGCGAGTAGAGTCATTTGCTTAATGATGAGCCGCGGCGCTAGCTCCGAAAGTTTGATAATAAATGCTGAGGCGGACTTAGGCCCCCTGGTGTCGTTTGAATTGAATTCCTTGCTTGCAAGCTCTCTACTATTCATAAGCGGCGATTCCCGCGCAACTCGAAGGTAACGCACCTTAATATCTCGTCGGAAAGCTGGGTATAGTCGTATTGCTCGGCGAGGATGTGCAGGAACTCGGCCATGGGCTCCGAGAGGTGCTCGAAATAAGTCAAGCTTTGCACAATAGAGGTCTGGGCGCCTATATATTATATCAGCTCGGGTTGATCTTCAAAAATTTTTCAATAACCTACCAAAACCATGGCCGTGATGTTTGACCGCGATGCATAGCACTTTGAAGGCATGCATTCGAATGGCCATGTTCTTCACCCGTTGCTCATTCTCTAAAATAAGATAGACCGAACGGGTAAACAAGTTCACAAATGTATCGCGATCTGAGGTAGTCATAAATATCTTCCCTATTTTGAGCTTTAGAACTTTGCACATGGTCTCCATAGAGATTTGAATCTGGGCTGTCCAGTCCCAATTGCCATCCTTGGTCGCCGTCTTCAACTTGTTCGACTTCCCAGGGCCTCTTCGCGGCGGCGCAGCACCTGTGGGTTTCTCAGCAGCCTTGGCTTCTACGGATGAGAGTGCCCACTGCAAAAGAAACCCGTACATCTCCAGAAGCTGCTTATGTTGCTGAACGGCTTCTTGCTCATCGGCCTCGAGGTCGGTATGGATGATGTCTGCTTCAACCGCAAGTCCAGAAACAACCAAGTCGAGGATCTTGCTGAGGGCCTTCGCTGATAATGACGCGCAGCATCTGTATATTGTCACGGGTTCAGCTTCACATTCATCTGGGTAATAGGCCTGCGGAAGGGATAGGGAGATGGAGGGTACTTGAGCATGAACTGTAAGGAATCGAAAGAGGATTGCCTTGCCAACGCCTCTGGGTTTTCGGCAATAGCATCCACGATAGGATTGAGGACATTATCAACAAGACTTGTAGACAGTAGTTCGGGGTCATTCTCGCAGTCGTAAAGATCTGGATCTGCGTCATATGTTAGGACAGAGGTGGGATCACTCAAGTAATGCTTGAGGGATTCGTTGATGTCAAATTCTACCCGGCCCTCCATGGGGGCAATAGCGTTGCGATAATCCTTCCGGCTTGTTTGTGGTTGCAAGATGCGGATTTGGAGGGTATATGGTAATATACTGGGAATGATAACAGAAGAAGTCCGATGCAAAACAACAATGTTGCGGCAACGCGGGGAAAGTAGTGTTTGTCTTTTTCCATTTCGGGTGTTTGGGTTTGCCACTTTAAGTACTACTACTATGTACACTATTACTAGTCGGATACCAGTGGTGTACTGAATCAATACATAGTTACATATCATACTAGGTAGTACTATAGTATGAGAGGTATTATACATGCCTTGAAGGTAAAAATAATAAAGGTACATAATCGACTTGACGTATTACGAACCCAAGCTATACACTTTTTGAAAACTGGTAGGACCAATGGCGAACTCGGTTGCGCCTATGTATCATTAGGTACTTAGTATGATATGCGCTAGTAATATTGTATTATCATATGAATTACTTAGTAGCAATAAATATATTGGGACGGTACTATACTTAAATATACCGTACTATGTATTATTTATGTTACGTTTCTCCCATCCAATTGACGCGACGATGTGATCCCTCTCGCTTTGTCATTAACGTTTATACAGCTTAGATCTTTTTTGCGCTTTTTGAGTCGAGGTTCCTCTAGACGTATTAGTCCTTATATTTGTGTCTTATGGCTCAAATCGCGTTTACTTTACAATCAAAATGACACCGACAGATGCATTGGAAAATTATCAGGACAGCTCCTTTAAGGTCGATACTTCTCATCAATTGAAACAAAGCATGGACGATACAGAA
The DNA here is from genome assembly GCA_019804575.2 of Pseudotulostoma volvatum. Classification (NCBI taxonomy): domain Eukaryota; kingdom Fungi; phylum Ascomycota; class Eurotiomycetes; order Eurotiales; family Elaphomycetaceae; genus Pseudotulostoma; species Pseudotulostoma volvatum. Next base: position 15,137 of record JAHQZX020001925.1, on the reverse strand, counting down.
AATATTGCCAGTGATCTTTCATCGGGCTATCTCAGTATGAGCGACAATGAGGACGAGGTTTTAGAGGAGGACGTTGAAGAGTCAGTTAAGGAGGATATGAGAAATCTTGAAAAGACATTCGTCGGCGTTTCAGATCAATTCAGATTAATTAATAGAATTGGGGAAGGTAAATCACCGATTTCCTCATAGCAAATGCCTTCACTGATATTCTGTTCCTCCAGGAACTTTCTCCACTGTGTATAAAGCTGAAGACCTCCTCTACCACCACTATCACAATGACTGGGATCACGATTCGAGAAATGGTGAATATGGTCGAGAAACAGGGCATCCTCAGAAGAGACGCAGGCTGAGCAGCCATAATCAAAGTTCATTGTCTGGCGACTCTAGGAAAAGACCACGGTATGTGGCACTGAAAAAAATTTATGCGACCAGCAGTCCTCTACGGATTCAGAATGAGCTTGAGTTGTTGAATGACCTTCGGGGATGCAAGTTTGTATGCCCTTTGATCACCGCGTTTCGGTGTCTGGATCAAGTCCTTGCGGTCCTGCCATACTTCCCTCACACCGACTTCCGTCTCCTATACCGCACTTTCTTGGTAGCTGATATGCGTCATTATTTTCGATCATTATTCACTGCACTACATGCGGTGCACAAACACAACATCTTACATCGAGATATAAAACCTACGTAAGCAAGAACATACATAACTATATTCTGTTGTGATCTGACCACACGGGCTGTTAGTAATTTCCTGTACAACCCTAAACGACGAGAAGGCGTCCTAGTCGATTTTGGCCTCGCAGAGGTAAGCCACTCTGAGATGCTTAAATTACCTTTAGTTGAGCAGAAGAGAATTGTAGTCTCACCACCAGCTGCTTGTAGCGCGAAGGATCGGATTATGCTCCTCCGTGTATTTGTGTTCAGCCTCCACTTCTACGGCGAACCCGCGTATATGGAAACTATTACCTGAATTCAACTCAGTCGGCAGGATACCCCAAAAATGACTCCAGGCCCTCCCGACGAGCCAACCGCGCAGGAACCCGTGGATTTCGAGCCCCGGAAGTACTTTTCAAGTGCACATCTCAAACCACAAAAATAGATATCTGGTCCGCCGGTGTGATTTTGCTTACCCTTCTGGGCCGGAGGTTTCCATTCTTCAACTCCGCTGATGATGTCGATGCAATGATCGAGATAGCGAGCGTCTTTGGCATACGCCGCATGAAGGCCACCGCAACAATGCATGGGCAAGTGTTCGAGACGAACCTTCCCTCGATTGGACAGAAAGGTTATGGGTGGGAGAAGCTTATAGTTTGGTCAAGTTGTGTGTCGTCTCTCACAGAAAGTGAGAAGCAGGGATTGCGCCTACTATCAGGACTTTTGGAGCTGGATCCTTTCAAACGGCTTAGTGCTAAAGAAGCTCTACAACACGAATTTTTTACGAATCCCATCGACCACGATCTTGCATGGAACGGCCCCACCGAAAGCCAGGAGGAAGATGGGGAATCTGCTGCAGATGAAGAACCCCCAGACGAAGGAGGTGATGAGATGGCTATGCTTTAGTGCCATGGTGCATATATGTGGATTATGTTAAACACATGAATGAAGATATATGACGATGAATTATCGCATTTTTATCAGGGTGGTCATAGATGGCGTGTCGCTAGGAAGGTAAAAATGGACGACTTGTTGATAATCCACCCCGCCACTTGAAGTTCACATTTAACAAATTCATGCTCCTACCCATAACTTGCCTACTACCAAAATGAAATCGATAATTTCAACATGTCCCTCAGAATGACTCGCTAGCTCACCACTTCGTCTATATTTAGTCACAGCTACGGAGAGGAAAATCAAACACGTGGTGCTAAAATCATGAGCGGATGCCCCAACCCAGCATTATTACTATTAAATATTACCTACCCACCAACTCACGGAACCTGGCAAGGTCTTAAAAATGGTCGGCGGATAACCTCGCAGAGTTCAACATATCTAATTATGTGTAGTTTGGCATGCAAAGGTGTCTAACATGCACCTAGATCCATTTTACAGCCAGATATATAGCGAACCCTTGATCAGATTGACTTGGCCATTGCCCTCAGTGAAGTCCGTACTTATAGGTAGGAGAATAATAATTTGAAGTTAGTAAGGCAAATGATATATGGCTTCTTTTGACTGGCAGTTACATAGGTAAGAAGGCTTTGTGATTCTATGCACATATATGTAAGGACTATAGGGATTTAGTAGACTATGGTCAAGATGCTGCCCAGGTTTTACCATGCTATATATATACAGCAATGACCGGGGTACAGTTGATTTGCACTATCAAATAGTTGGAAATTGAAAGATGAGATTTATGAATCGTCAGGCTTCTAATTTATTACTCTCATAATAGTAGTTCGATGTATGCTATAACTATACAAGTAAAAAAGTTCACTTTTTAATAGAGAATCACTATTCGCACTGTGCTCCCGGACTACTCGCACTGTGTGTTGATATGTTTGCATCCCGCTTTCCCTTGTGTGTCATGAAAGCACCCGGTAACGTGGTGGTACCAGAAAAAATAGTACCGACCGCCTCCCTGACAAGGGAAAGCGGGATGCAAACATATCAACACACAGTGCGAGTAGTCCGGGAGCACAGTGCGAATAGTAATTCTCTTTTAATAATAAGCCTTTAATCAATCAAACCTTTCCGTAACAAGGCTCTCACGTGCGTGCCACAGAACCCAGGAGCATTGGAGCGGAGGGTCAGGGAACTCCTCTAATTGGTGGCGCTAACTCCAAAATCAGACTAATGTTCCAAATCCGAAGCCAATCAGAAACCTTGCACTCCAAGTTGCCAACAATCAAACTCCTCCCTCCGGCTTAGTGCGCCCACACTTATTCGAAGCGACTAATAAGTACTAAGATAACGATTGGCTATCATCCTTACATGAATTGATATTATTTTGTTCTCCCAAGATAGATTCGAACCACGTTAGATATGACGCATGTAAAGATTCTCTGGCTATGAGAACACACTTTTACCGGTCGGGCATGCATGTATCCAAACATGACATATCAAAACCCGTGGATCACATGATCTGGAAAATGAAGCCCGTCATGTGACAAATATTTGAATATGTGAGTGTGTCGTCATCGCAGACTCAGCTCGGACTCAGGTTCATGTGTCTTGTGACCTGAATGGCCTTCATGAGCCTTCTCTATATATAATCTTCATCAGCACCCCATTCAACCGTTCTAACTGTCATGAAGGATGTTCGGGTCTTTCAATTTAGGATTTCTGGCCTCGCACTTTTAGCACAGAGTTCCGGCTCCAAGTACCGTTCACATATTTCACAGAGTCTTCTTTTAAGTGTGATTTCTATGTTCAGATTGTTTTTGTCGATGCTGCAGCAATTCATTGGTTAGGAGGGCTCGTTGTACTCTCAACTTAAACAACTTACTCTAGTGATAAATACTACATCAGAAGCTACCACACTGAATCGAACAGCAATCAGAGCCATATCAATGGCGTGGCTATGCTCAGGCTCAAGCAATAAGGAGCTGATCGAAAATCTTTGCAACTCGGGGCTTATCAGAAATTTTCGTGTGAAGAATGCTATGTTGAGAGTGAGAATCCCTCCCCATTCCTAGCTCAAGCTTATACTACATTTGGAACCATTCCGATGACGATGACTTTGATAGAACTTTAATATCAACTGACATAGCTTCATTTAAGGTCGATCGGGCTCATTATACTCCAGCAAATCCTTACTCGGACTCACCCCAGCCCATTGGTTATGGGGCTACCATATCCGCGCCACATATGCATGGTCATGCGTGCGAGTATCTCACAGACTTTCTTCATCCAGGCGCCCGGGTTCTTGACGTCGGATCTGGCTCTGGATATCTGACACATGTTTTTGCGAATCTAATCACAGATTCATCTTCGTTGCCGAAAGACGCGGACGGCCATATTGTTGGTATCGAACATATTCAAGAATTGGTTGACATGGCTCGCGAGAACATGTTTAAATCCACCGATGGCCGTCAGTACCTGGATTCTGGGAAGGTCAAGTTCGTTACCGGTGATGGGCGGTTAGGCTGGGAGGAAGGTGCCCCGTATGATGCGATCCATGTGGGCGCAGCTGCTGAGACATTTCACCTTCCTCTAATAAACCAGCTACGAGCTCCAGGCCGGATGTTTATTCCGGTTGAGTCTGAGCCCAAAGGGGGAATAAGACAACCTGGATTCCGTGGACAATATGTCTGGATTGTGGACAAGAGAGTAGACGGATCGATTCATAAAGAGAAGATTTTCGCTGTTAGTTATGTCCCATTGACTGACCAGCCTAAGAGATGAAATCTCTTCAAAAGACACTATGTGGTCTTAACTTTTCAAAAGTTTGATCTATTATCATCAATAAATACTATGCGCTGAACTTTTTATAGATTAAATATTTGAGTGTTCTAAAGTGTAGTTAATGTTAATGTTGATGTAATATAACGGTCACCACTACTCATTATGTTTGCCGGGGCACAGTTTGTCAATAGGGAGGAAGGTTGGGAGAGCTGTTTAGTAAGCAGTGCCCCTGGGTTGAAGTTATGCCCATGGGACTTTTTGCTATGATAGTGTCAGGTACTATGTATTTGGATATGTTTATCAGGCCAAGATGCTTACTTATACCACAATCACAAAGAGATACATGTGCTCGTTGACCTGTAAACAATATACGGTTTGATGGAACAACTGCCCACGAGAGATTGTAGAATAACTGGACTCGCAATACGCACCGAAGCTTGTAGTTTCTCACAATGAAAATATCTAGCCAACCCATCAAATCAATGATGGTTTAATTCGACTATTCGACTATTAGGAACGACCCCTTTTCCTAATAGACAGAAACGCCTCGCATGCATTGAGAAAGAAAAAATAGAAGGAAGTAAAAAAATGAGTTGATGGGAGAAAAAGGCTAGGAATAGTGTAACTTTCACCTCAAACACCAATCCGCCCGCTGAGGAGAAAGAAATATGTAACCGAGATAACCTCAACATTTTAGCTGCCGAAGGGGAATCCTCAACTGGGGAAGTTGAACCCCTGACCCGAGAATTTGAATTGAGGAGGACCACCTTGCTGGAAGAAGAACTGCTGGCCGCCTTGGCCAAATGGGTGGCCTTGGAACGGGTGGCCACCCCTTTGGGAATGGAGATCATTAGGGTCATCGCCGCTATCGTAACGGGCTTTGAGTTCAGGGTCAGAGAGAACCTCGTAGGCCTCGTTGATGGCAGCCATCTTCTTTTCGGCTTCCTCTTTCGGTACACCCTGAGAGATAATCTTATCCGGGTGATGTAATTTTGTGAGTTGCCGGTAGGCGCGTTTGATAGTTCGTTCATCAGCATCACGACTCACCCCTAGGACTTTATAGTAGTCCTTTTGCTTGGATCGTTTCAATAAAACATGTGCCTTTTGTAAAAGGCTTTGAACTTCGTTTGAATTTGGGTAATGCTCTTTGGCTGAATTAAGTATGTTAATGGCTGCTTCGAAGTTCTCTTCATCGATTTTGCCCTGAGCGTTGAAAAGAAGGCCATGAAGAGATTGAGGGTTGTAAGTCAGGATTTCGGAGCAGTATGACCCTGCCTTTTTCGCCAAATTCATCTACAAAGGGAGAGAAATCTAGGTTATTTTTGGCCAAAGATGAGCGAATGTAAACAGGGACCACCTACTGTCCGATATGCCTCGCAAGTTTTTTCAACAAGAGAATAATACAGGTCATCAGGCGCTTTACGGTGGATGTGACCCATTTCTCTCGCATCCTTCATATCTTGTTTGACGTCCTCTATTAGGCCCACATCATCAGACGTTCCAACTAACAAGTTCACCGCATTGCTGAGTTTCCGCTTCTCCATAAGTCCCGATAGTTGTTCGATTCGCTTCGCAAGTTGCTTCTCTCGACGGAAGAGGCGACCACATGCTTTTGAATCAGGATCAGAGTGCAAGCATTTTCGGACTTGGGCTATGCCACGATCAGTATCCCCCAGTGCGTAAAACAACATCGATGAAATTTGCAAATGTGGTTCGACTAGGCCAGGAGAGATCTGCAGGACATGGCCAAGATCACTAATGCCTTCTTGAATGTCGCCTCTCTCGAAGCGGCATCGTGCCCGAGTTTGCCGAAGGCCAAGCGCCGTAGTCGCCTTCATGATCGCCGTCCCAGCATGCGCTATACAAGTCTCCCATTCGCCCTTCATTTCTGTTTCATCGGCCATCTGTGCGGCAGCTTGAGCTCCTTCCAACTCTGTATATTCAGTTGAGGATCGCTTCCCAGCGGTTTCGAGATCTTTCTTTGCACCAATCCAGTCTCCTATCCGGGTTTTGATCCTCGCGCGCTGGAGGAGCGCTCCCTCGAAATTTGGTTTCAGCGCCAAAACACGGTTAAAGTCGTCAGAAGCTTGGGCATCTTTTCCAAGGGAAAGGTACGTAGCCCCACGCTGGAAGATTGTAAGATAATTCGTGGGGTCGCGAGAGACGGCAGCATCAAAGTATATAAGAGCATCTCGCGGTGAACCCTTAGCCAGCTGAGATTTAGCCAAAGATATTAAGGAGGCGAGAGGAGTATCCGAATGGGTATTCGAATGGTGCGCACCATATCCACCGGCTATACAAGCCAAAAGGATGGCAAGGGACTGTAATGAGATGAGCATGCTGAAGCCGGGCAGAGTCATCACCGCAGAATATGCAACATCAGGAGCGGATAGTAGGAACAAGCATAAGGAGAGCAATTGCGTCTAGGCCTCAAAAAAAAAAAAAAAGATCACGATGGTAAGATGAATAACTCGGTCGTAAAAAGGCTATATCGCGTTCATAGGAAAGGGTAGACTCGCAACATTTCCTGAAAGCTGAGAAGCGTTCGAGGTTACTGGCGAATATATATGTACTATGATAAGTAATTGCAAGTCTGGCCTTTTCTTTATTTAGTAAGTTCGAGTTCGGACTATCATATGATAGGTAGTAATCATAGACTGTATTGTACAGTACCGTATACCGTATTAGGACGTGCCTAAGGGACAGCGAATTTCGCTGTCTAAAGACTAAAAGTGGGAAAGTTTCCGCTGGAGCGCCTGCAAGGTTTTAGGAACGATGCCTACTAGCACCAATAAAGCCAAGTTGTATTAGGTATTTAACAATAAACCAAGTCTAAGGTAGTGAACTATTAGTAGTAGTGACCGACTTCGAATCTCATCTAACCACCTACCTCAAGGTAAAAAAATTCGATTAATCCTGCTAATATCCCCACTCCCACGCTTCCTGCCTCAACTTCCTCACAACTTCATCGACAATCAATAATCAACGTGATATCTGTACCAACTTTGAATTCTCTATAAGCCCACGACGACCAACTGACTGGTCTGCACTTCTCATCCCTGTTTATTGTGGCCGTTCTAAAGCAACCAGGCTTGTACTCATTCGATTATTTCTAGCTTGTACGGTCTAATCTGGCGCAGTAGGAAGACCGGACCCTTTGGGTTACAGAAGACAGCGAAATCCCAGATCCAAGATCGGACCTGGTTGACAGGTTCCTCTCCTTCCCTCAGATCTCAACCGAACGACCGTCTTCCTCATCGCCTTCAAACTCTCTAGCCGCTCTTCTCCAGGGCGCGGCTCATCGCTTCAATCTTCTCAATTCTTGTTTCAATACGTTTTACCTAAATCTCAGAGGCCAAACACTTACTCAAGAGCATTCATCCTTTAGTCGCGCAGCCGCGCCCCATCAGGTATTAGTCTCTATGGCGGATACACTTGTATCACAGCTTAGCAATACGAAACTCGGAGGGTACGACCATCATGCACCCCCTCATATAGGGCACAGGCAAGGTCACTCACGCCTCCTGCAGGGATACGAATATGGACAGCAAGTGGAAAGAGCAACTCAAACTCCCCGCAAAGGACACTAGAATACAGACGGCGGTCGGTCGCCTCTAGTCCCTTTTATGGCTCAAGTTTCTCTAATTGAGTTGCAGGATGTGACCGCTACAAAAGGTCTCGAGTTCGAAGATTTCTACATTAAGCGTGAATTAATGATGGGCATTTTCGAGGCGGGGTATGAAAAGCCGTCTCCGATTCAAGAAGAAACCATCCCCGTGGCTTTGACTGGGCGAGATATCTTAGCACGAGCGAAGAATGGCACGGGGAAAACTGCAGCATTCATCATTCCTACACTAGAGCGCATAAACCCAAAAAGCACCAAGACGCAGGCGCTCATTCTCGTACCGACCAGAGAGCTTGCACTTCAGACCTCCCAGGTTTGCAAGACTCTGGGAAAGCATCTAGGCGTCAACGTTATGGTAACCACTGGGGGTACGGGGTTACTTGATGATATCATTCGCCTAAATGACGCCGTACACATCATTGTCGGGACCCCGGGAAGGGTACTCGACCTAGCTAGGAAAGGCGTAGCTGATCTTTCGGAATGCCCTACATTCGTCATGGATGAAGCGGATAAACTTCTATCCCCCGAATTTACTCCGGTAATCGAACAGCTTCTCGCATTTCACCCGAAAGACCGTCAGGTTATGCTCTTCAGTGCCACGTTCCCACTAATTGTGAAGTCATTCAAAGTATTATTTACTTAACCTGCACGAAAGATCTGTACTGACAGCATGCATAGGACAAACACATGCGCAACCCCTATGAGATCAATCTTATGGATGAGCTTACTTTACGGGGCATTACCCAGTATTATGCCTTCGTTGAAGAGAAGCAAAAGGTCCATTGCCTCAATACGCTTTTCTCGAAGCTTCAAATCAACCAGTCAATAATCTTCTGCAATTCCACCAACCGAGTCGAGCTTCTAGCTAAAAAGATTACGGAATTAGGCTACTCTTGTTTTTACTCCCATGCTCGGATGCTGCAACATAACCGAAATCGCGTTTTCCACGACTTCCGAAATGGAGTATGTCGGAACCTTGTTTGTTCCGATCTCTTGACCCGCGGTATCGACATCCAGGCTGTGAATGTCGTTATCAATTTTGACTTCCCCAAGAATGCAGAAACTTATCTGCATCGAATTGGCAGATCCGGACGCTTTGGGCATCTAGGATTGGCGATCAATCTTATCAACTGGGATGATCGCTTCAACCTGTATAAAATTGAACAGGAACTAGGCACCGAGATTCAACCTATTCCTCAGTCTATCGACAAGAAGCTCTATGTGTATGACTCTCCCGAAACCATCCCTCGTCCTATCGCCAGTGGCATACAGCCGCGCCCGTCATTAGCTACGGCTGTTGATACGAATAACGGAGAACAGCGGCCGCAACAGCAGCCACAGCCACAGCCAAACCAACAGCAGCGCCGTCACGGTAATCAGATTAACGGCGGATATTACCACACAAATCGAGGAAGAGGATCATATCGCGGAGGTCGTGGACAGGGCCAACGCCGTGGTCAAGGAGATGGAAACAAGCATATATCCGCAACAGGGCAAGCAAGTGCCAAACCACAGCCTATTCCAGCACCTTGATTCAGTAGTCTTCTCACTCTCCCTGAGCCATTGCATTCCCAATTGGGCTGATGCATAATATATGAATTTGTTAACATTCTCAACATCACGAATTTCCTTCACAGACATTTCTTCTACAGCCGAGATAGCACACCCTTATCCCCTTCTGTTTCTTTAATCTGTCTATCTCCAACCTTTGAAGACCACGATTTCAAAAGCTTTGTTGATTATGATGTCATGGTAACGTTGCCAGACATGTATCATAATTTCTTTCGGGACTTCTCACTCGATCCTAGTTAGAACGGCCACCTCACCCTCCTCGGATCAAAGTCTCTGATGTTGTTTCGTGTCCAGTTGCTTGAGTCGGTAGCCGTGCTGGATGTTATCCTCGCATTGCCTCTTCACGGCCATTCATGAGAAGAGAAGCTTGGAGATGGCGTTTTAGGTTGTGGTGGTTTGATTGTACGCGGCGTTTTACTGGCCATTCAGACTTTCACTTGAGTGAGGTTTCCCTCTTTTCCACACTCTGTTGGCGCCGTTGTTTGATGGGAAGATTCGGACCGGAGCCCTGGCGCAACCTTTTTCACCATTACTCAACACAGCTTGTTAGCTTTTTTTTCCCTCCTGAACGATATCGCACTTACCCTAACCACTCCCCCACACCTTATCACTTTGTTTCATTCAATCTATTCTCTTGTTCCCTCTCTCCCGCGTTTCCTTGATGGCTCAACTTATCATCAACACGCCCCCCAAACATACATGATCACCTCACAGTCAGCCCTCATGTTTCGGCTGCTGCTGCTGCTGATTGCATGTCCGACTGTCAAAACTCATGCTTTTATGCCTTTTCTGAGACAAGGACTGTCAATTTCGCTAATTCCCATCTCCTCTTCATGAGGCCATGCGAAAGCCTAGACAGGGGAACAGTTGCTTCCAAAACTTCATTGGTGGGCGCTGTGTCCGGAATGAATTCAAAGAAAATCAGACAAAACAGGAGGAGATCTAGACGCCTTTGTGGTTTTCGAAGATGTTTCTGATTTCTAATCCACCAAGTATCTAGAAATTGACAACGTTTCCCTCCACAACTATTCTAGTAATTCGTCCTGATGTCCAACAGCTTGTATGTCAGGTTCCCAATAAAACAGGTCGTACCAAATTTGGTAGGTAGCTATTTGGAATTGGCCCGGGAAATGTTTCCAGTCAGATATCTATTACTCGGCCGATTTAATTTCGCTCAGATCTGCAGTTACTAGTATATCATAGTACGAGGCACCTATTTTATGAGGCAGCTATCACACGTATACTAGGTAGTAGTCTATACAGGCGAAATAATGACCCATCTTGACATGAGACCAGCAAGAACCAGACATCCGTCCACCAAGGGAATAATGATCATTAGTATACATATGATACTTTAACTTAAGCAAACACCTTTAACATGAACATGTATGGATAGGTAATAGACAATCTTTTGAAGTACGATATGTCCATGTATTAGAATACCGAACACACCATCTAGTACATACAGTAATACGTACCGTACTAGGATCACGTTAGCAGCCGTAGAGCTCATCTACAGGTGTGATTTCATGAGAACTCCAACAGAATAATGACAATGTGTTAGATCTCCGGCTTTTCTGAGAAACAAGGAATCAGGCAGCTTGTGGGATCCGTTGTCACACAATCTCAATGGCAACCGCAGAAAAGGATGCCAAGCCCAAGGTCTATCTGACTGAACTCAACATATTTCTTGGTGTTCCGGTTGCTGACAATTCCGTCTTCATATATAGCCCAGCAGCTTGCGGTCAATCCTTGCTGGCGCCACTGCTGGAGCCGTAGAGATTGGTGAGTCCAGAGAAGAATGAAACGAATCCTCCAACCGTTGACTGACCTTCTGTCATAGCTATTACGTATCCCGCCGAATGTGCGAATTCCCCTTGCTAGCCAAGTTTTTTTACAGAGCACATACTTACTAAATAATCCCCTTCACTGGCAATAGTCGCGAAAACACGGAGCCAGCTGAATCGCAGATTGTCAGCTTCGAAGAAGCTGCCTTGGCCACCGTTCGGAACGCAATGGTATGCTGGGTGCACTACGCTCATTGTCGGGAATTCTCTCAAGGCAGGAATAAGTGAGTGGAAGAGTTGAACCATGCTCCAAATCTGGCCTGAGGAGCACCATACAGATCTTTCAAACTGCTTACGCTGCGAGTTACGATACCAGGATTTGTCGCATTCGACACATTCAAGGCCCTGCTTCAAGATGAGGAGGGCAAGATATCCGGCCCCCGGACCGTTATTGCGGGATTTGGTGCTGGCTTCACGGAATCTCTATTGGCAGTAACGCCGTTCGAGAGCATCAAAACACAGCTGTAAGTTTGTCCGAATTATTCCTTTCACATCTACTCCCTCCACTCCACCTTCGTCGGAGCATGAGCTGAATCCTATATTCCCCGTTATTTCCAACTTCCTTCGCTCTCACGGTCACCATCTCATGTCTGACTGCAGGATCGATGACCGGAAGTCCCCAAAACCCCGCATGCGTGGCCTCCTTCACGGCAGCAAAATCATCGCCCAGGAGCGGGGGATCAGAGGATTCTTTCAAGGTTTCGTTCCCACAACAGCAAGACAAGCCGCCAATTCTGCCACAAGATTCTCAAGCTACACAACTCTGAAACAATTTGCACAGGGTTATGTCGCTCCCGGTGAGAAGTTGGGAACGCTCAGCACCTTCGCTATCGGTGGGATGGCAGGTTTAATCACGGTGTAGGTTGAACCAGATTATCTGTCAATGAGGTTTCATGTTTTCAAAATGCTGACGCTATCATCACCAATATCTAGTTATGTCACCCAACCACTTGATACGGTGAAAACTAGGTGAGTTCCATAAGCGGCTCCAGCAACGTGAGAGCTAAACCTTTAAACAGAATGCAATCACTTGAAGCGAGAAAGAACTATAAGAACAGTTTCGATTGTGCCTCAAAGATATTCAAGAATGAAGGCATCTTGACCTTATGGTCTGGGGCTGTCCCGCGTTTGGCACGACTCGTCTTGAGCGGAGGGATCGTGTTCACAATGTCAGATTTCCTGAATACCACCATCTAGGTTTGTTTGATAGCTGATCAAAATATAGGTACGAGAAGATGATGGAGACTTTTGACATTATAGACCCACAAAGAAAATACATATAATGGGAAAATATCCTATCGAAAATGGAAAACAAAAATAAAAAGATGTGACCGAGCATCCTACAACCCATGGTTCCATAAGGAAGATAATCGTACTGTACATCAATATAGATAAAGACAAAAACAACCGTAGCATGTCTATTATACCAGCGCAAGGTGGTCAACTTGTAAAGAGAAAATGAAGCGAGAATTAATGTTCCTGCGTTTATTGTCCTTACGGAATCATCTCTTCACAGCATCTTCTGCAAGCATTACCTGTACTTCGCGGTCGACAAACCATCCTCGCACGCTGTCCATGATTGTTTCAAGACCGTCACCACCTTCCAGGACATTTGGAAGATCGTGGACTGTGATACCACTTCGATGATCCGTACATCGACTCTGGCCATAATTATACGTGCGAACCTTGTCACTGCGACCCATTTTAGCTACACCCCCCATGGCGTCTCTTCTCAGCTTTACCATCTCCTCTTCTCGGGCCTCTCTCCTCGCTTCCGCCAGCCTCGCCCGTAGGAGTTGCCATGCTTTTTTGCGATTCGCATGCTGTGATCTCGAATCCTGCATCGAAACGACAATTCCCGTAGGGATATGAGTCAACCGGATGGCAGATTCTGTTTTGTTGACGTGCTGTCCGCCAGCCCCACTCGCTCGCATCTTCTCAGAACGAACCTCTTGTGGGTCGACATAATAATCGCTAGTAGGATCATCGTAACTCAGCGCGCTATCCTCGTCTCCCCCGGTTTCTGGAAAACTGGGGAGGGCCATCACGCTGACGGCGCTAGTGTGCGTTCGGCCCTTGGCCTCCGTTGCAGGAACTCTCTGCACTCTATGCACACCAGTCTCCGTCCGAAGAATGCCGTAACTGCCTCGGCTATCGACTTCAATAACAGCCTCGGTGAGGCGGTTACTCGCCGGCCCATCTTCCATGTCTTGTTTCACAATGTTCGTTCGGAAGCCTTTCCGGGAACAGAAAGAGATGTACATCCTTAGCAGCTCGACAGCGAAAAGGCCGGCCTCATCGCCGCCAGCGCCAGGTCGGATTTCGAGAAGACAGGGAAGGTCTGCGAAAGGATGGCGGGGAATCAGAGCTAGTTTTAATCTCTCGTAGATTATAAGGCGGCTAGCATTGCCATGTTCGAGATCCTCGAGAGCTAGCGATCGCAATTCAGAGTCAATATCGTTGTCATCCAGCAACGCATTGAGTTCAGATATTGACTATATCGCCCAAGAGACAAAAAGTCAGTTGATGCAAATAAAGTCACAAAAATGAACTGTACCTTGTCTACATTATCCAATTCTCTCAACGTGTTGGCAATCGGAGCGAGCTCTCCAGCTCGCTTCGCAACCTTTGTGTCGAAAGATTCCGCCAACCGAGCTGAGAGTGCAGCATGCTCTACTGCCACATTTCGAGCTCTAATAAGCAGCGGCTCTGAGACCGTGAAATCTGCGAGGTCGAAAACATTGTCAGTTTTCATATGGGCATATATCATCTTTCGGGGAATGCACCTGGGGTTGTTGATTGCAACTGTAAAAACCGAAGATGTCTCCACACCAGCCCGGAACGTGTAAGACATCTCGAGCAAACCCGAATGCTCGCACCGAACATACTCTAGGATGGGTTCACGCTCGAGAGTGCCTCCGAGAGAGCTTCTCAAGGCTGAGAATCCAGAGTTAGCTATTGCTGCATCAAGGGATCCGCCCAAAAGAAATAATTTTGTACTTCCTAAAACCTAATGGTTAACCCTACCCATGTGTTAACTATCATAGGAACTGAAAGACGCCCGAGCTGGCTAGAACGAGCCGAAAGATACAGGGCAACACAGTAGAACTACCTAAATTCATCATATAGAATGTTATGATAGTTGCCTCAGACAGTACCTATATGTATTATTATTATTCACAAGTTGCATTACCTTCATACTGAGTTGGGTCGGTTATTACGCCAGATATACTGTGCATATATGATACTAATGGAAAGGCTAAGCCACTTTCAGCTGGCTACATTAATTAGGTACTGGTATTTGAGTAACATTATTGGCTCGGCGCCTTCGCCGGAACCTTGAACCTATGGTACATGTATCGTAATATCCAGTACATACTATACATATAGCACAACTTCCTAAGTTAAGCTCCTAAATCTTGCCCAAGTGCAAAACGGAATTCAAATATGTTAGTACCGCATTCAACAGATGAGTCCGGCTAAGAGAATTGCCCCCTTTTCCACATCCTCTGGCTTCGTTCCAATACCTACCTCCATAAGTAACACGATACAGTTGGCTTCTCCATAAATTCAGAAACACTACTCTATCTTGTAAGTGAACTGTTTCCCACGAACGGTACGATATTAGTAGATACTTTCGGCGGTAATCTTAGTAGTAATAAGAGCTTTGACAAGTGTCAGATTGATTCTGTAGAATACTTTATGTACATTAGCCAATTTAGGACTAGGTGGGAGGCTGGTGTAGTGAA
>JAHQZX020001914.1:0-47823 GCA_019804575.2 Pseudotulostoma volvatum | reverse complement strand
TTAAAGATGTGTTATTTGATTTTGGTTTTTGCGAAGCGTGACACTTGCTTCCGCCGACTACAAGCGATAGCGCCGTAAGAAGGCGGACCGACGATTACCAGTCTCAGAAAGTACATTGGGCTGCAGCTGACATTGCAACAACCACATAGGCGGTGAGCCGGGAGACAGTTACTAAGTATTACAGTAACTCGTAAATTTGTATGTTTATATGTGTCATCTATAAGCGGTTAGCATGTTGTGTCCTTATCAATTCCTCACTCCAGGGCTCAGGCAAAGGAGACCAAATTAGCATGGAAAGACGGAACATATGCAATATCTGTCAATTTAGACAGACAAGGTACCATTTTTTGGATCGACAGGCTTTGCAACAACTTCAATAGTCCCAAGCCATTCAATTTTCGTGAAGTTGTTGCCCGCACGAAGAATTTCATCCCTTACGCTGGCTGTACTATGTGAAGAGTGTATAATCATTACATACAGGGATTGGTGCACCACAGTCCACTAAGAAGCTGTTATTCAAAACATATTCGCCTGTATTGTCTTCATCTTCACTCTCATTGTTGCCGATAGAGAGTCCCGCCGATGTGACCGCAAATGTAGCGTTACGAGAGGATTGAAACACTCAGATGATGTATTGGGTGCCTGCGAGGTTGTTGAAGATGTGGTAGTTAACTCTTTCTCGAGGCCTTTCGACTACCGCTAGTAACCTCGGTCAATTTGATAGTTCTGCCTCGACTTTCTCTTTGACATCCTTATTGGGTCTCCAACCATTGGGTCGAATTGATTCGATGAGGTATGGGCATATATCTAAGCATAAGGCGAAAGGGCTTCACAACACATTTCCTTTTTGTCGTTGCTGACCGGTGCTTGATCAGTTATCAGTGGATAATGAAGCACCGGTGCCAGTGGAGTTCTTGTCTGAGTCGTTTATTACCTTTTCTTTAAAGGTGGCAAATACTGCTTGGTCCGGAGTGTGACGGGTATCTCCATGATCTCTCTATACTCCCTAAATCTTTAGATAAGTCTATATAGATTAGGCATTTAAGAGGAGTTGGACCGCCGATAATTTGCCCGGTATTCCGAGAAGCCCGATGAAGGGGGTTTTGTGGCTTCGGTAAAATCCCTCACTGCTCTGTTGCGCTCGACATCAGGTACTAGTTTGATTTGTGTGCATTCAGTAAATATCGATTCTGTAACGAACATGGACAGCGTGACTAAGGTGGAGGATCACCATAAAGGATGCATTTATAGAACGAAGGTGATAGATAGACACACAGAGATGACAGAATTGATCGCTGGTCCTTCCATAAGGGTCACAGACTATATACAGGCAGGATTTAGGGGTCGGAGTAGGTTTATCCGTGAACTAGAACCAATCTGGAAGAACAGTCCACCCCATCTGCGGGTACCCCTAGGGGGGTCGTTACAACTATCCTCCCCCTTATGGGCTCAGTCCCTTGAGCCCTCAATTCCACAGTAGGCAGGTAACAGGTGTCATGGTTAACTTGACTGATATCGGGATCGATGCAAATCTCGTAGTGTAAAACCTCTTGCCACTTGAAAAAGCTTTTGCGAATTCGGTAGGTGTATCCTTGATGGTGTCCTTAACAGTGTTGTTTTTGCAAACCGAGTTGCAACCACGCCCGAATATCACACCTGCTTTTGAACACACAAGGTACGTCCTCATTAAACCTCCAAAAAACCCTGTGGGAAAAAGGTAGGAAGAGTAACGACGCTAGGTTCTACATTCGCATTTTCTTTGCCCATGTCCGTGATTCCATAAATCCATCTCAACTTCTGATTCCTCACTCCTTTTCGGCGACCATGTCACGACTTTCGATTTGGAAGGGTAAGGCCGACATAGCCATTATCGTAACCGCAATCAAATGGACATCGTTTATCTGTAACTTTGCCGTTTTTCGTTGACTAGGTCTAAGGTTCGCATCCCTAAAGCAATCGTATCCCCGACTTCTAGACCTGCTGCGTGATTCTCTGGTGTTGTCAAACCGCTTCGTATCTCTTCATATGCTATCGTATTTCGCATCTATGATATTGTCTAACTTATCTTTCTCCCAATGACGGAGCGATAGAATATCATATAAACTTTCCCCAACCAAGAGCGGAATTCTATGTAAGCAAGTTACCAAGCTTAGATCAATAGAAACTCTTCGCCAGTTCAGTCATGTCTTTGTCGCAGTGGTAGCAGACAGCCAAAAAAATTGATCCCATTAGATCCAGGCAACGATAAAGACCAACTTAAAGCTTAGATCAATAGAACTCAACACTAGTTCAGTCATGTCTTCAGTCATGTCTTCTTTCTCGCAGCACAGCGACAGATAACAAATGAGTTTGATCCCATTAGTTCCAGACAACGATAAAGACCTACAATAGAATATCACATAACTTTCCCTAACCAAGAGCAGAATTCTATGTAAGCAAGTTACCAAGCTCAGATCAATAGAACTCTTCGCCAGTTCAGGCATGTCTTTGTCACAGCGGTAACAGATAACAAGCAATTTTGATCTCATTGAATCCAGACAATGAAAGTCCATAATTCCATATAGTAGCACTGATAGCTTTCGCATCATGTTCCTTGCAATCATTATAGCACAGGCATAAACAAGTGAAAAACATACAAGTAAAAACGCAGGCATGACCACAACTCACAAAGTACAGCGACAATAAACCAGCTACTAGCAATCACATAGATAGCCACGCTACTAGGCTAGATCTTTTTCGCCTTGCGGATTGACTCATTAAAAGCAAAAACGACAACGATGTCGCCATTCATTAGCTTCAACCATGAAGACAAAAAGAACCACTTACAAGCTTCGGTCACGAAGACAACAAAACGTTATAACGACAATTTCCACAGGCAGTCGGAGTGGATTCCATGTTGTAGACCATAACGAATGACATGGCAAACAACCAACAGATCGTTCTGATTCTAACTTGAATCCTTAACTTCTTCGTCTCTAGTCAACGGCGATCCGATTTCTGTTCCTCGACATCACCAGCTATACTATGCCAATCGTACTAGTGGGACTGTCTAAGGTATGTTTAATTCATCCCTGCCTCCTTAAGGCCGTGGGCCTGATTAATAGTAGCAACTCGCACTATCATGAACACCTTCTGTCCTGATCCGTCATCCAGTAGACAAGACTCAGAGGGGGGGGAGCTCTTAACCTTTCTCTCATCCCAGCAGCTGATCAGATTGCTTTATAAAGGCGCCCCCCACTAGGCAGAGAACAGCTGCTGGATTCGTCCGACTTGAGTTCGGTTATCTCAACTGCAAAGCAGTTGTAGCACTAGGATTCCGGTTACCCTGTAACGCCAGCGGCGAGACTCTCATCTACAAGTGCGTCTGGGGCTCATAGGAAATACAATGTCGACATCATAAGAATCGCGTAACCGTACACGTTCTTACCATACGCCTTCTTACTTATCCATATAATTCTCTACACTTCAAGGCACTATTGCCTAACTTGCAAGAGATCGGTGGAGTATCCTTATCGAAGGACTAACAATACCGATGTCTCAATGGCTAGCATTTCTCTCCCTAACCGAGTAGACGACTAGGCGTATCTCTTCAGACGGCGCTTCTATTATGGACGCGGTAAGCAACCCTTCTCTGGGAATAATCTGACTCCTTGGCTTCTTCTTGTCGTCACCGTAGAAGGCTCAGGTTGGCATAGTTAGATAACAGAGCTCATAAAACATGCTCCAAGTTTTATGATCAAAGGTTAACCCGCCTTATCCTCGAGAGCTAACTTGCCCATGTGTGCTTGCACAACCATGCACATAAGTTAACTTCCGGCACATCTTCCCTCGCCATCTTGCAATAGCTGCAGCTTGGTCCTGGCGGTGATCGAAACCTTCAAGTTCACTTGATTCCTGGCAACCGCGGCAATACAATATCAAATCCGGTTCATGCCGTAGTCACACTCGCTAGCTCATCAGGCGACAGAATAGCGGCAACACGAAAGGGTTTGGAGTCCTTGACTCGCTCATCGATCGCTTACCACTGATGTGGCACAAGGTTCTCGGTAACAACTTGATAAGGCCTAAAGTCAAGCAGACTACCGTTGGACAGTATGGAGCTTTGAAATAATCCGGAGGTAGACTTCTCCGCAGCAGCTCCCCGACCGTAAACGGCTTCGCAAAAGTTCTCATCAGGATGTTCATTCACGTTGTATTGGTCGGTCGTACCGAGTCAGTCACATCGGCGCTTCACTTAGCGCAAGGTATGCACTTGCAATAGGCTCAACGGCCTCAGTTGTAAAAGGTGCCCTATAATAGGTAAAATAGCTCCAGCGGCTAGCGGATACAACAGCATACTCGGGCAGCTCTGCTATCAACATGTCCAAGTAGGTATCGATGGGTGTTTCTTGGTTCCGGCACCTCGGTATCATTGATTGATGCCAGCGGCAGCATCCTCATCAGCTTGTCAGTCCGACTCTCAATCGTGTCGATTGAAACACTTCGCTTCGCAATAGTAAATCTCGTGCGACAAGGCCCCTAGCCTCCTAGCTCGCATTGTCAGAATTTCGATTCGCTAACTTATTGGTTCTACCTCCTGATCGTGTCGACTCGCGCTTCCTTGCGCTTCGCTTTGGTAACGGGAAAATTTGTACAATGAGGCCCTAGCCTCCTAGCTTGCATTAGCGGAGTTTCGAACGACAGCGACTGGAAAGTCCGCAGGTTCATAAGGTTCTGGCTTTTGTTCAATCCCACCGTATAAATCATTACTGTACCACATAAAGGTTCTCCGTACGGTTATCATTGACTGCCACATTGACGGTAGCACTGTCGCAGGTTGAAAAGATTTCGCATGGGCCTCTGGAAGGGCCCCTAGGTCTCGAGGGTTCGTCTCGGTTCGTCCCAGTCTCTAAAAGGCTCGAAGGTATCTTCACAAATGATGAAGCATCATAGCTTCCTGGACTCAAGGCCCGCTACCTTTCCGGTCTCAGTCAGAGGTTTGTTTCGGTTCGTCTCGAAGGCAGGGTATTCTTGGGTATTTGGTAAAACGCAATGAAGTATCGTAGTTTCCTAGACTCGAGGGGGTTTTGTGAACTGGAAGGATGAAGCATCGTAGCTTCCTGAACTCAAGGCTCATTGGCTTTTCGGTCTCGGAGGTTCATCTTGGAGGTTCGTCTCGAAGGCTTAAAGGCTCGAGGGTGTTTCGTGAACCAAGGGGGTGAAGCATCGTAGCTTCCTAGACTTAAGGCTCGTTGCCTTTTCGGTCTCGAAGGTTCGTCTTGGAGGTTCGTCTCGGAGGTTCGTTTCGGAGGCTCGAGGGTGTTTCGTAAACCACAATGGATGAAGCAACATAGCTTCCCTAGACTTAAGGCTCGTTGCCTCTCCGGTGTTGATCGAGGCTTCTTTGCCTTCCCGTCTCGAGGTAGCAGGTTCAGGTTCGTAGCAATATCGTAGGCACTTTGCCTTAATTGTAACGGGGCCTGAGTGCCAGGGCACGTGTGTTTCTCTAATGTACCTTAAGTCGGGCCATATAAACATAGGTGTAGCGATCAATTTGTAACGAACAGGGTACTGGACAGCATGACTAAGGTGAGAGATAGACACAGAGATGACAGAATTGATCGCTGGTCCTTCCATAAGGGTTAGGGTCCAGCCAGACTATATACAGGCAGGATTTAGGGGTCGGGGTAGGTTTATCTGTGAACTAGAACCACAGGTGAAGTTCTTGGGGCTTTTTGGATGAATTTATACATTGCCACTAGCTCTCTTTCGCGCGTCTCGTCATCGGGTGCGAAGCGTTTCTTGAGCTTTACAAGAATATCGTGCACTGAGTCGCATTCAAAGGGATAATGCAGACTTGTCCTGGGGATTGTCCAAGAGACAATCCCCAGGATCTGTTGGTGTACTATAAACCTTATGTTGAATAAGGTTTATGACTAGCAACAATAGAGACGTAGGGACACTAAGGACCATGAGCGTTAGCTCTTGTGTGCTAAACGGATAATAAGCATGTCAGAAGCTTATGGGTGTTATCATAAACTTATGTAATTTTATGACCTAACAGCTTTCCTTGATACAACTGTGAAAGTTGTAGGTCCATTTGGCATATCCAACTTTATAGGATTCTCGCTCAATCCATAGCAATTTGTATGGTCCAACCCACCGATCATTTTCTTGCCACACCAAAACATCCAAATCCAGAGGCATTGAGTGTAATTTATGGGCGCGTGGCCCATTCCTCCATTGCAACGCATCCTTTACCTGGCGTGCAGCTCTCATCCTCCGAACTTCCTTCATAGCCAGCTTAATTTCTGATGCTCTTTGGGCTATTTTTGGCGCCGGGGGATCGAGCTCTGACTCGGGGTAGGGTCTGGTTGTGGAGTACTTATGGCCGATCGATGGACTGATTGGTCGATTTTGGGACGGGGATTCGTATGAATCGAGTTCAATCCTTCAGTTGAATTGGCCTGTTCATTTATCTCCTTGGTCCATCTATGTTGCTCTTCTTCTGCTAACACCTTGCAAAGCTCGTGCGTAATAAAGGAGCGTGTCTGTCCTCGTGCTTGTTTGCAGACAAACATCCCCTTTGCACGAAGGCCGGTTCCTCAGATCTCACACGTAGTCGTTTGCCGCGGTATCAAAGGTACTTTTTTCAAAGCTGTCGAAATCTTCCAAGAAGACTTCTCATAGGTCATAGTCCCTGCACTGCTTTCGTTTATAAACAACCAATCGCCATGCGATAAAACCGCTGACGATTCCATCCGTCGGCTTCCCCGAGAGATCGATTTGTTTGCCGTGGTTGGTGATCTCCGATTTGTCAGTCATCTTGGTAAATGCGTTATGGATAGACGAATGGTGATATTCAGCGGCCTGAGACGACGCTATAGTCTATTCTTCTTCGAGAACTAAGGCTTAAAGTAATATTCTGATAAACAGAGATGATACTAGAAGCCTCAATCTCGTTGACGAACAGGTCTCCTGCCAGAAGCGCAATACTACAAACTGACACTCGAACTGTCCCCTTCGTATATTACAGCATTCTCTGATCTGTGCGGCACACTGATCAGTGTTGGTAGAATATGGTTGTACACATAATAAGCTAAGTTAGCTTGTTATTTATTCTATCCTTGCTTTTGGGGGCTAGTCCCGCGCCCTTATGACCCAGCCATGTGACTATTTGACAATTCGCAACAGCTGGTTATAGCCATATGGCATGTGGGAATGGAAGAAGTCGAAGTCACACCAAAAGTACTATCACATAGTTATACAGACTAGCTTCCGGAACCTGGTCCTCGCTTAATCTTACTTAACATGCCATTGGTGTCTGCATGTTCCACTTCCCACCTATACTATACTGTATGTTTATTTACTTAGCTGGTACATAGTACTGTAAGTCTGCAACAAAATACCAGCTAAGTAAATAAACATACATCCTAAAGCAGTATAGTATACTCCGTAATTGGTTAAACTGATGGGAAGTGAGTCATGTAGACACCGATGGTATGTTAAGCGAGGTTAAGTGAGTATAGAAGTTTTGTGCAAGGAATGGTTCCGGAAGCTAGTTACAAGTCCCTGTGTAACTAGTAGCTCGTGGGACTCATTACTGTCTATTACTAGTATTTATGATGATTGTAGTATTCGGAATCAATTTAAACATACCTTGCATAAACATAGATAGGCTCAATTAGGTAATTTTGACATTGAAGTGTTGCTATATGTATCATGATGTTACTAGTATTTGCGTCCATCTGGCATTGTCTAAGCAGCCGGACTCCTAGCCAGCTTGATGTTCCGACCAAAACCCAGCTTCACCTATTGACATTACTCAAATCCTTCACATGTTTAATATACGGTTCTATTGACATACAATCCAACCTCTAAATTAGAAGCCAGGGTATGGTGTGGGTGTTAACTGGACAGCTCCGTATCATTTTACGTTATACTGTTAATAGTTAGTCGATTGTTTACGCTACAGCCTAGTACTAGTACTGTATACCTAAGTTCGAACGCCAGGCCAATCAGACCTTACCTGAGGTAGAGCAGGTAACCTGACTGGTCGGCCTAACGGTGAATCTTTAAGGCTGTTACTCTGGCTACGTTTCTCTACCGCGAGTTGTACTAAGGGCGATTGTAGCGTCAGCTCCTGCAGCTTTCCGTCTAATCGCACTGAGAATTGAGCTATAGGATCCTACTACCATAAGTACAAGGAGAGAAAGAAAGGAAAGAGATAAGTATTTTTTGCGCATGTACTACTGTTGGCAGACTAGCGGGAATTCTGAGCATTAGTATGGCATGGTTTGGCAAGCTAACGCTCCTAGCTTGAGACGGAAGGCGGTGGGGCCAATCCAGTGGAACTTTTAGCCCGGACTTATGCCACTAAACCTTGTCTCGGCGTCACCGACCTTCGTCCGCAGCCCGATTCCGGCTGGGCACCGAGTCAAAAACTAAAACAAACCAAGTAGTATGTGATACTGCCTGTTAAAGTGAGTATATTATTAGTTCACAACCCGGGCTATCATGACTTAAGGCACTATGATAGGATAAATGAGGCATTGCAAGCGAATACGCTATAGTTTGAGTAAACCCAAGTAATTTAATTTCAGGTTATATCAGGACTAATAGCCAACTGCATCGCGTGCCGACTCCGCCGAGGATTTTACCCAAACGATCATACGATACTGAAGCTTGTAGTAGAACCACTAGTAGTAATATTTCAAGGCATAGTAACATCGGTGCTAACAATCGGCCCCAACAATTTCTCTGCAGCCAATCGCGAGCCGATCATATTGATCAATATATTAGCAATATTCCAGTGAGAATTGGACCGAATGATTGGGTGAGTCTAGTATGCATCAGACAGCGCCTCGACGAAACCCAAATGAACAACCTGAACCAAAGGAGTTAATGCAATATTCGGTAAATTCATGATTCTAGGCTGGGCATATTTGGTTGCTCAAAGTGGAGGTCCCAGAGAATGTTACCAGTAAACTTGCCTACAGGTGCGGGTATTAAAATAAAAAGGCAGGATAGAGTGATGACAATCACTATTATTAGTATAACTAGTATATAATCAACACTAAAAAGCAAGGTCCCTTCATCATAACTTAAGATTTAACATTTAGAGTTATAGCTAATAGAAAGAACTATGATCCATGATGTCATTGAGCCGCTTTAGGCGTCTTACATCATTCGGAAAGATGTAACACCCTAAGACGTCTCCGAGTACCAGCGAAAAACCCCCGTCCAAACTCTCGTCTAATATAGCGATATAGTACTTGTACTTGCTTTGGCCCTGATGGTAATAAGAATGGAGGTACTAGATATTGACTCCATTAATTGTAACGGAACAGGGGTGACACTCTGAGAAAGATCGGTGTGAAGTGCACCGAACACTTCCCAGTCTTTTGCAGTATTGCAGCGGGTCAGCTTCTAGAATGCTAACTAATTTCTCCGCTAGAGGTTGGGTCGACGGTACCGTGGAGCCAGCTGCACATGTACTGTACATATAATGCACTAATTCGGCACATACGTTGTAAGGTAATCTGGGCCGATTTAGTCTGTATCCAATTTCATTTCCTACGGCCGATTCTACTCACACGCGGCTTAAAATTACATACTTTGAGTATGTTGATAGGGCGTTTCGTTCGGGGCGTTGGTGCAGCTGCAAGGCCCTTATGACGCTTCCGGATTAGGACTAGCGATCGATAGAACAACGTGAAATCAACACGCTGCGCTTAGTAACTGAAATGTGGTACCACAGGGATAATACAAAGATTGCCATGGGATGAAAGCATGTACAAAGCATGGGACTTGCAAGGAGAAAGTTCACCGCAGTGATTGTACATACATGATACTTCAAAAAGTCCAGAGCTGCAGAATTTGCCATCATTAGAGAGAAATATTTATTGTAATGATATGTTCGTTCCAAATTAAAGTAGATCTTTGACTATGCAAAAGGAAGGACTTACTACAATCGCTCTACCTCCGGCATGCCCTATAGAGTATCCGTTTCCCCTGATTCACTAGTAGACTTCTTCTTCCCAACTTATTATGTGTCATTGCAGATTGGTGCGCTTTCCCGTTATCTCGGTGTCTAGACGTCCATGGGACGAACCAAAGCAGGTTTGGCGCGCCCGCGCTTACTCAGCCCTAGACTGATGAAGTTGCACCAACCAACCCCAACTAGGCTTAGCTTAATTATAAAACACAACCATGTGACTTCGCTTCAGCAAGCACTAACAATCAATCCTTCATCAATATCTAATATCTATGGTCTAAGTACTAAGATAGCTTTCCCGGCAACCGGATTCCATAGATAATATGTTGGAGACCAATATCGTACAATTTTCTTGCGGACTAGTGCCCGAAGTACGTCGGATATTCTAAACGACATAAACCAAAACACCGTCCTATGCAGCCTTTCGGCCGCTTAAAGACGTAAAATAATACAACAACAACAACATAAACCAAAAGAAATGCTGGCTCATGTGATATCACACTAGTACTATGTACAACTTTAGTTGCATTCAGAGCCGTACTATCGGAGAGTTGCTTGTGAACAGAAGGAATAGATAGAAACAGGCCAGCATCTCACAACAAGACATACTTCCTGATGATTTGTTAATGAACATTCATTTAAAATATATGTGGGGCGTTGCACAGGGGCGGATATGTATATACATGCATTCCTTGTATGTTATGCTAATTACATAGTTAACTTACCATACAATTCCCTTGATGCTAGAAAACTTATTTCAGAATGATTCAGTGCATTTCCTAAAGCAGCCCGGCCTTTATAGTGGTGGAGTTCTTTACTCTGATATGGCTGCCTTTTCTGTGTGGCACTCTACAGGGGTGGTGGCCTGACCCATACAAAGGAAATTATACATAAGGGATAGTCAGGCCTTAGTAGCCAATTGTGTGTTACATACATGATTGCGCGTGACTTTGTATTAGGGCAGCCCCTAACTGCTCTGCTCCTTAAAACGTCCATAGTCACGTATGGGTTTCCCTCACTTAGCGAAGTGGGTCATATCCGTGCAATGGTTTATGGGAAAACAGAAGATTTTTCAAATTATCTTTCGTGGTGGCTAGAGTTTGAAGAAAATCGCTTGTTTTCCGTTGATTTTAGATTTCTGGCACCATAGCAGATGCTGGGTGTCCAAAGGCGAGATTTTGTGCCCTTATAAGTGAAGCCAGTCTCGTTGAAGTGAAATTCAGGGAATGAATGACTTTACCCGGCCAAGTCCCTGCACAAGGGGCAAAAATAGCGACGGGTTTCAGTTTTTTTTTTTTTCTTTCTTTTTTCTCTTCCTTTTCGGGTTTCGCTTCTGTGATTGGGCACAGGAGGTGATCTCTGGGGTATTTACTCGGCGCCAAATAGTACGTAGTACCGCCCTATGCCGCCTTTCGGTCGCTTAAAGACATAAGATAATGCAACAAACAACATCAACATCAAAAACTGACCGAGTTTCAAATGCGTACCACACCTGCAACTTTGACCCTTCCTTATAATTCTAACATACTATTCTATTGTTATGTCCGAAAGCAAGCAAAAACTATCGAAAAATAACGTTCAAGTCAAACCTTTTGTTGGCGTTGCCAAATAGTGGAGAAGTGACCGGGTTCCCGACCAAGCCATTCCGCCACTATAGTCCGATATGTGACACGTACGGGCTCTTGCATATTGTTGTGTAATGCTATAACTACATTATTAGGTTTACCTGCTACATGTATGGCTAATACCAGTACTACATATTAGGGTACTCTCAGTTGTATCGTATGTAATGGGTTATCCTAGAAGAATTAGAGTTAATAATTCTTCATGTCTCGGCAGCATTTCCTACCGTTTTTGATCCTTGCCGGAGGACATGGGTGTTTAATAAACAAGTCCTAGTTGTTCTCCTTAGATGATTGGCCCATCCTATCTAAAGTTCTGGCTATGACAGTTCCCACTAGCGGGGTTATGCGTGCCACCTAAACTGAAGGGAGACCTTAAAGGGTTTCTTTTAGTCAACTCCGAGTTCTTTCAAGCTGTTGGTGTTAACTCCTTCGGTAAGGACTTTCTTTCATTTGTTGTCGAAATACTGTTAACGGCCGACCTTTAAGCATTCGTCTGTCGTATGTCAACCCCAGTTCATCGATTGATTTCAAACCTGATCTCGATTAGATCATAACAACCTTTTGATATATGGTTCTCCGGCCTACGGGGAACTCTCCCCGCAGGACCGTTGTTGAAGACATTATTGCGGACTCATACCACTGTTAAGTGCTAAATCGACGCCAAACCGGAAGCATATCAAAACACTAGAAAGCTTAAATTTAGAGAGGAGAGTGTCAAGACTGAGTTGATGTCTTTTATGTGATTCAGTGATGAAATCAGCGGGGTGCTTTTCGCAGAGACGGTATCGCCGGTGTTAGCCCGATTTCTTCGGCATGCCTAGCCGCGTGATTTTCTCGACAACGTCCGGCGACGATGAGCCTCCGCTTTAACAGGCATGTTGGAGTTGTACCATCCCACCCCGTAGTGCGGCTGTTAAGCGGGCTTCCATATGTACGTGAACGGAATCCGAAGGTGCAGGGATATGGCTAGGGAGAAGGGAAAGGATATAAGAGAAGACAACATACGATCTGGGAGGGCCCCTACTATTATGCTTTTTGTTTTGCAGCCGCTAAATCGGATCAGAGCTTAATAATAATAGACCAACACTCGTTGAAATTGATTCCCGGACGACCGAACGAGCTCGGACTGCTCCGCTAGGGTGCGTTGGTGTCAGACATCAATAAACCACACCACATCAGTCTGGGAAGCTCTGTTACACTCCGTATAACATTGGAAATTACTTGATGGATCTATTTTAAATTCTAGGAATGCAGTTCTATCGAAAGAATTTTTTTTTTTTTTTTTTTTACGGCTGATGGATTACGCCTTGGGTAATACAAGAAGCCAAATATATATCTCCATGAAACGTAAGGCCAAAGGGTACATAACAAACCAAGTCGCCATTTCGGGGGGGCAGACATGATATACTGGCCAATAATAATAATTCGCTGCTCACTACGGCTAATCAGTACTCCCTAAGGGGGAATGTAAGGAGTATGAAGGGCTCTTAGGTTCCTACATATAATATATTATTTCGGATAGATTACCCAGAATGCTGACTCGGGATCACGGAACCGTCGTTCGCTCTCACCGTGTATCTATCCCTGAAATCGGATTGTCGGCTGGTAAGAACAATAGCTCTAGAATGAGATCAAGGAGAAGGAGAAGTTGGTGAATTGCTAGATACTCCTTACTACCTTATCCGTAAAAGCACTGGCACGTGTGGGAACGAAAGCAAGAAGTTATCAGTGATGGATTGTGACTAGATGCCTCATGGTAGTTAGTAAAGGCTGAGAGGGACCAGTGATTATTTCGTTCATGCAGATTCATTTTCCTTGCCGTCTGTAGTCAATAACGTCAACCTTATTACCCAAAGTATGTCGTTAGTTAGAACCAGGATTAGTACATTAGATCTATCAATAATATATTGACAAGATACTAACAACCATTATTATTGGCAGGCTACTACAGATCCGGTAGTTGGTCTACTTTATTTTGGCACTAACCGTTCGCCGGGGAGCTCGTTCCAAGGGAGATCAATCTATCAGATCAGATCATATCAGAGCGTAGCATAGCATGGCAGATCCAACTGATTGGCTTTCGTCCTTCCTTCCTTCCACCGTACCGTTCGTGACAAAGCACCGAATCGTTTTCCCCATCTTTCTTCTGCAGAACTAGTCCTCTCCCACCACCCCCCACTGCGACATTTGTGCGTGACGCCACCACCACCTTGTTAGGTAATCCATACCCAAACGTACAAACATACCATACACCATACAATTCGGATCAATTCTATTCTGACCATTGTTGACGCAACCATTACTAGTACCTGCCGTTGAACCTCGATTCGACCAGGCAGCCATTGGATGGAGCACGCAATATCCACGTCGAACTGGTTTCTTTGGCTGCCTTAGGTCTTTTCAGCCCTTCGTTGCCTACCAGAAGGTCAAGGGACGGAAAAGAAAAACTATGGTTCGACAACTGTTCAGCCTGTTCCTGCCTGATTCGACGAAGGAGACAGACTAGTCTTGGTTCCTCAGGTTTGCAGCTCCTAGTGAATGAAGCAGCGTGACAAATCACGCGAAAATGTCGCAGCTTCCCTCGGGTCGTGACGGGTGTGGAATGGATCAACCTCCCATATGCTACAACTGCCCTGCTTCAGCAATCCCCCGAAGGGAATCAGGTAGAAACAGTCGAGTCAAAGCATCCCCAGAACTTCGGTCGGCGGGCTGATCTGAAAGTGAGTCAGTCCAGTGATCTCGTAGAGAGAGCGGCTTGATTCTTACTGAAAAATAAGAAGAGCTGCCATCCGGCTGCTGGTATCTGCACTTACCATTCCTTCCTACTTCCTAAGGGACATGTCAGAGAGCATCACTCACCCGCAGCCAGCGGTGATGACTAGTTTGCAAAGGGGCCATACCACACTTCCGCAATCGAAAGAGCGGGAGAAGGACATGACGACTGTCTTGTTGGCCAACAACATTCACTGTGCGTCCTGTGTGGCCTCGATCAAGGGAATTCTGGAATCATTGGCGTCGGTCAGGGACGTGGACGTCTCCATTGCGACTCAGGAAGTACGAATTCATCACACTCCGGATGTGGAGGTCTCCAATTTGGTGGCTGTTCTCTTCGATGCCGCCTTTGAGGTCTACCAGGCCACAACCTTCACAGGACAGGAATCGAGCAACACCGATACCAAAGTATCATTTCGGCCTTCCTGCAATAGCGGTGTTGACTCCCGCCCCTGGTCTCCTCAGGGGACCAGGGCCAGCGGGGAGCAGTTTAACTTCAAAAACCGGAAGCATATCCAATATTGCGATGCATGTAAAGCGGAAGACCAGGCTTGGCTACAGGGGTGTCTTCAGGATCCGAAAGGTGTTGAGTTTAACCTGCCGAATCCCTTCGCGCACCGAAAGGAGGAAAGCACCGTATCCGTGTTAGCAGAATCAAACCCGTCAGTGACACTGGGCGGCTCGGAGAGATTTAACGCATATATAAGCATCGCGGGGATGAGCTGCTCGTCATGCGTCAACACCATCACCGATTCTGTTCGGGACTTGGATTTCGTCATCACTGTTAATGTGAGTCTGCTCACCAATAGTGCCGAGTTGACCTATCGTGGCCCCAAAGCGAACATTGACAAGGTCGCGCGGGAAATAGAGGATATCGGTTTTGAGGTCTCTATCCGGGAGGTCAAGCCGATGTCTAGGAGCCCGGACCCAATCCAGATGGAGCACATTGCAGACATTGGTATCGGTGGTATGACTTGCGGTTCTTGCGTTGTCGCCATTACCCAGGGTTTAGAGGAGTTACCATTTTTGAAGAGCGTGTCAATTGACCTTCTTTCACACAGCGGCAAGGTTATATTCGAGGGAGAACAAAACCTTGACAGAGTAATCGAGAAGGTCGAGGACCTCGGATACGATGCCACAGTGGTCGAGTGCCGGCCCTCAGTGGCATTGAAACTGAAGGTAGAGAGCGAGGTCCCAACCCGAACTATCATGGTCCAGGTGGACGGGATGTACTGTCATCACTGTCCGGAGAAAATCCTCAGATCGTTGCAGGCTCTCTCCGTGATGGTTGAGCGGCGCCTGTCCCTAGAGGATCCTATTATCACGCTCAGCTACAAACCCCGGTCACCCTCGCTCACGATACGGGATATCATCAATGTGATCAATTCCGCGGATCCCGCCTTCAAAGCCAGCGTCTTTCGTCCACCCACAATCGAGGATCGATCCCGTACGATACAGGTATATGAGAGACGTCGGTTACTAACTCGCCTCATCTTTGTGTTAGTGGTTGCCATTCCGACTTTCCTAATCGGAATCGTTTTCATGTCCCTAGTGCCGCCAAACAATAGGGTTCGGTCCTTCCTCGAGCAGCCGTTGGGAATTGGTGCGGTATCCCGGACTGAGTGGTCGCTGTTTTTGATGGCGACGTCGGTCATGTTCTACGGGGCTGATGTCTTCCACCAACGGGCTGTAAAAGAGGTCCGCGCGCTCTGGCGGCCCGGTAGCAAGGTGCCGATCCTACGAAGGTTCTACCGGTTTGGCAGCATGAATCTTCTCGTCTCTGCAGGGTCGACCGTAGCCTACCTATCGTCCCTGGGGATTCTGATCGCTGGAGCAGCGGAGAATGCGCCTGCTTCTGACCCGACATCCACGTACTTTGATTCAGTGGTATTCCTTACTTTATTCATTCTCGCCGGTCGGTTCCTAGAAGCATACAGTAAAGCAAAGGCGGGCGATGCCGTGACAGCGATAGGACAGCTGCGATCAAGGGAGGCATTGCTCGTGACAGATGTCGTGACCGAACATCCACCCGGGACTGTCGATCCGGATGGCGCTAGGACAATCAGCCGTATCAGCGTTGACTTGTTGGAAGTAGGTGACACGGTCACCATCCCACATGGAGCTTCGCCCCCTGCGGACGGTGTTACCACAGACTATGGCCCACATGAATTTAATGAGAGCTCATTAACTGGGGAGTCTAAGCCGGTGACGAAGTCCATTGGAGATCCAATTTACACGGGTTCTGTTAATATCGGGCAACCGGTGTCTATGCGGATTACGGAACTTTGGGGAACTTCGCTGCTTGATCAAATTATAGCCATTGTCCGGGAGGGTCAGAGTAAACGTGCCCCATTAGAAAGGATTGCAGGCATTGTGACTGCGTATTTCGTGCCATGCATTACACTAATTGCAATACTCACCTTTAGTCTCTGGTTCGCACTTGGGCAATCAGGTGTCCTTCCCCCCAACTATCTTGGCTCCTCACGCGGTGGCTGGGCCCCTTGGAGTCTGCAATTCGCAATCGCAGTATTTGTCGTCGCTTGTCCATGCGGGTTGGCCCTCGCGGCGCCTACGGCGCTTTTCGTAGGCACGGGATTAGCCGCAAAGCGAGGTATCTTGGTTCGAGGCGGTGGTGAAGCTGTTCAAGAAGCAAGTCGCATCGATGCCATCGTTTTTGATAAAACCGGCACCTTAACCGAAGGCCAAGCCCTTAAGGTTTCCGACTACGAGGTCCTTGTCCACGATTCGAAGGTTGAGCAGGTGGCCTGGGCATTGGCTTATACACTGGAGAACAGTAGCAATCATCCAATTGCGAGAGCGATTTCTGATTTTTGCTCTACTCGATCATCAGCCGCGACCGTAATATCATCATCAGATATCGCTGAAATTTCTGGCCAAGGGATGAAAGGAGTGTTCACCATTTCCTTCCGCTCCTCCCAGCCTGATCAGAAAGAGGAGCAGGTCAAATATGAAGCGGTCATCGGTAACGAGCGCCTTCTACAGGCTCTCACCTCCCCGATTCCCGACGCGTATTTCTTGTCAGGCTTGCTTTCCAGGTATCAATCCTCTGGCAAGTCCATCGCGATTCTCTCTCTAAGAGAGGTCTCTGACGCCGCTGAAATTCAACCTTTCTTCCCTATGATTGTCTTTGCGACGACTGATCCGATCCGTCCCGAGTCGGTTGAGACCATTTCACGGCTTCAAAAATCACACGTGGAGGTGTACATGTGTACTGGGGATAACAGAACCACAGCCCATGCGGTTGCTGGCCTGTTAGGTCTTCCTCATACCAATGTCATCGCAAATGCCATGCCAAATGAAAAAGCTGAATTTATTAATAAACTCAAGGAGGGGTCAATGACCGGTAGCTTCGAGCCTGGCCATGAAGGCAAGACTAGGCGGCGAGTCGTAGCG
Organism: Pseudotulostoma volvatum; assembly: GCA_019804575.2. Classification (NCBI taxonomy): domain Eukaryota; kingdom Fungi; phylum Ascomycota; class Eurotiomycetes; order Eurotiales; family Elaphomycetaceae; genus Pseudotulostoma; species Pseudotulostoma volvatum. The sequence goes on along the minus strand of JAHQZX020001914.1, from coordinate 30,036 downwards.
TTTGTCGGCGATGGAACTAATGATTCTCCGGCCCTCGCAGCCGCTGACGTAAGCATAGCTATGGCCTCTGGCACTGATGTCGCCATCAACTCGGCCAGTTTCATTCTCCTCAACTCGAATCTGAATACCATTCTCGATCTGGTCGCTTTGAGTCGCCAGGTTTTCAACCGCGTCAAAATGAACTTCTGCTGGGCCACCATTTACAACCTTGTACTCGTACCTGTGGCTGCGGGGGTGTTTTTCCCCGTTGCTACCACGTCAATTCAAAGCATGATTGCAGGTGAGGTTACAACGGTCACCACACACTTCCGGCTTAGCCCTGTATGGGCTTCTCTGGCTATGGCTTTGAGTAGTGTTTCCGTTGTCCTCAGCAGCCTAGCTCTTCGAATCGACGGCTCAACTCTCAAAAAGCGCCTTACCTTTAAGCGAGATCGCACCAGCTTTCCTTAGCTTGGGGATGCTTTCCAATATGTCATTTCAATAGTATCCAAAGTTTTTGCCATTCTTGTTGTGGCTCTGCATCCAAAGTATCCTTCACACAGCTCAATAAATTACTAAGTACTTTGTGCCCTGATCCCCTCAGTTTCTTTGCAAACAAGTAGATGATTCGTTTACACATGTATCTGCGCACCTGTTACCTGAAACACAAGCAACCTCTCTTCCGTACTCGCTTTATCCCTACATTTCCATAAGATTTTGATGCTCAATATTAATTTCCGGAGTAAGTGCTTAAACAGGGAACGGAGCATGATTATGCATTGCTGTGATGATTGTACATATCATATGAATGCAAAGGCTTAGGCCCACACGTGGTATACGTGGCGCACTCTCTACTTTTTTCATGATACCTGCCATAGGACCTTCCTCGCCAAATATCTCATGCAACTTGTTATCCTCACTCCGGAATGAGGAAGTACAACGTATGTTACCAAGTAACATCTACTTATGGGCATACATAGCTATGTCTTCTTATGCATAGGTTACCATGTTCCTAAAGGCCTTTCAGATACTCAAAATTCCATTGTAGGTATGGAGGTGGGAAGGGTATTTAAGGGTACCGGCATCCTCTAGATGGAATATACACATGATACATCAATGCTATGCATATGCCAATAAGTCACCGGATTTTGGTAACTTCTTCCGTATCTTTGACCGTGACGGGGGATGGCAAAAATCCTCTCCAAAAAAAAGACGAGGTAGTAATTATGAAGCAACACGGTTTGTTAGCTGAATTCTATGATATAGTCTTTTAATTCATTCTATGTTGAATCGAAGTTAGGGGGTACCATCGTGCACGGTTTTTTTTTTTCTATCTAGAAATTTGGACTTACTTACATATGACGAAATATGATAGTACCTATCGTAATATCATATGATACCTTCAAGCAATCTGAAACCCCTATGTATATAATAGTTGATAAAATGAAGCAGTTAGGCATTTCATTGCATGGAATCACGTCGAAATTACCTAGATACATACTATTCTACCCATTGAATTCATCTGAGCCATTTCCATCTTATCCCTGGTCTTTCATGAGTCGAGTAAAACCTTCCGTCTCTCTCTCTTTCTCTCTTCTCTACTTAATTTTCTTTCATTTTAGGGTCGTTTTAATTTCTACATAGCTATATATCGGAAGGCAGGGAAACCGGTCACGGGAAGACTTACCTCGCAAGCATACAACAGATATGAGTAAGTATATGCCTTGGAGGTAGATTCTATGATAGGTCATATGTATATAAAACCAGGTCTATTGCACATATTTGTACTTGCTTCACTGGTCGGTGCTTGATGATTATCTTGGATATATGTATAGTATATAGTATATATATGGTCGTACATGCAAGTATACATACGGAGCAGAGAAAAAGAAAGCCAATAATAAAGGATCTGATGCGAATTGTTGACTTTAGACGTCAGACGTCAGGGCGAAAGAAGGCGAGTTGACAGGGTGACCGACAGGCAGGCTTGGCCTGGCAAGGATACAGTGCCTGAAAGCACCTCAGGATAAGTCAATCACCCAGCCTCACCCCACACCTCAGCGAGTTTCTTGCTAAGAGTTCGCGCGATCTTCTTCCTCCCAACGAGAGATTTCAACCTCTCTGAAACCATGATTTCCTTCTGTTCCTGACGATCCCAACGACTTTCTTTCCTTTTTCCTTTCCCCTTGTCTTTTTCTTGTTGTTGCTGTGGTGGTTGCGATTGTTGATAGTCGATCGTTTCAAATGCCTCAATGAATTCTCGTGGTGTGCGCCATCGCCGCTGAATCTCGAGCGCTTTTTCACCGGTCACGCCTCGCGTGCACATTAGCATCTTTAGAAACACGTCGCGGAGAGAGAGGATGTCCGATTTCGAGGCAAGGACTGAAAACGTTGCAAAGCTGACGGCGTACGTAGTGGATGCATTAGCTATACGGAGAGTGCTGAGATCGGATAGATAAGATTGCGACGAAACCTGAGAGTTCGGGATAAGGGCGAGCCGCCTCGTAGCTGTGGTTGATGATGATGCCATCGTTGGCTGGCCATATATCCTCTGCAGAAGCAGTGTCATCCGGGCCAGATATCGGATGGTATCGTCGAGATTTTGCGTCCCTTTCACAAAATAGCCGTTTACCACCTGCGTCGATGCAATGGCGGAGGCGGCCATCTCGTGGTGTTTCTGAGCGGCTGTGACGTTTGACTCGTGCGTCACATTGAATTCCTCGATAAGGTAGATCACGTTCTTCATGCCAGATCGCTGTAGCCGGAATTTCTGCTCCTGGAATCGTCCATCCTTGATGGATGCGAGCAGATCGTCAAGTCGCTTCCGCTCCACGATCCAATCCAACATCACTTCGTCACCTTCCTCGCTGAATGACGTAAGTAGGTTCTGGTCATGGCATTTGGCTACCCAGGTGGCGTCGCCCAGTTCGAGGGCACGAACCTCGGTTGGGATTCCTCTTCTAGAGAGTTCATTTGCGATATAGTCCCTATCTGTGAGCGTACGGACCTCCCGATTGTCCAGTATCAACTGGACCGTGAAACTACCTGGAGGAAGAGAAATCGGCTTTACTGTGGCGTCTGCGCCTGACTCCACTTGATCCCGATCAAGTTGACTGGCGTATGAATATCCTGTCTGTTGCCGTTCAAGTACAGACGTAGGATTTAAAAGTTGGTGCGTGTTCCGATGTGAATGATCGAAATTGATTCCGTTCGAAGGAAATGAGAACTCGGTCTCTTCGGTCTGTGATAACTGTTGAGAGCTTGCGAGGAAGCCATCTTGCGATTTAGTCTTCGGAGTTATCTTCGGGGGAACAGTCCTGACACTGTTCCCGGGGTGTGATTCCGGCACGAAGGTGTCCTGAATCATCTTAGAACATCTATGAGCATAGAAAACAAATACACGTACTAGTAAGTTCGACGGAGAGCCAGCGGCAGTTTTCTGGATCCGTCTGGCAACTTCCCACCCTTCCTCAGTAAGAGCATACCTCCTAAGTGGACGCCTATGTTCATAGACAAGGTCTTTCTGAATCAGCGTCTTCATCGAGCTCCAAGCCGTATAGAATTTAGTCGTGTCACTTGGAGCAGTAAATGAAGAATCGCAATGCTGTTGTGCTACCTCGATCAATTTTGTTTTGGTTAAACCCTGAGTGGAGCTTTCTGCCAAAGTTGATAGACCCAGAATCAGTGCATATGCACCCGACCGCAACGCCGGGACGTATGGCTTTGCCTTCTTCGGCTTTTTCGCAGGAACTGTGTCTGGCAAAATTTCTTGAGATGGCCGCTTGTTAACTATTGCAAGTTAGCAAATTACCCTGAGAAAGAAAAAAAAGAGGGGCCGTCGCCCACCATGTGTGTACGGCCTCTCAGGCAAAGGAAGGCCATTTTCCTCGCAATGAACTCTGAGCTTCTCTGTAAGTCGATCACATAACTTGGGGCCAAGGCCATTCAGCTGTTGGGCTTCAGATGGGTGGTTAAACACTAGAGGGCAAGCCTTCATTGAATCGTAAGCTTTCTTGTAACTAAGAAATCTACTAGTTAGCCTGTTTCCTAATGTATGTCGCGCAGGATACATACACCGTGAAGCCTTTCGAGTTTCTGTCGCGGGCTTCATCGAGCCATTCTTTGATCCAGCCCAACAACAAAGGATTCGCACAGGTATCAGCCATGTCGATGAGGGGTTCAATTCGACGGCAGGATCATTCAATTAGCAGCTACACCAACATGGAGACGCGATGAAGGAATCAGTCAGGCCGTATCTTTTGGATCTCTGAAGTTCTTTGCGCATCCCCCTTAAGGTTTAGTCGAGAGTCCATACTACTTACAGTAGTACTATGTATGTAGTAGTGCACTTTAGGGATGTGCCGTAGAGCTTTACGGATTGTGCGGCACGAAGCTCAAGCTCCATATTGGAAAGAATACCAAGTGCCCGTCAGAATAACTAATCCCGCGTCGGACACTTAGTCTGCTAGCGCGGAGGGTTTCAACCACCTCATTATCCCACCTCAACCACACAAAATTATTTTGTCTAGTAGCCTTGGACCTAAGGAATGACATCCCTAGAATATTTCTTAGCTTCCTATTCACCTAGGCAGGGTGTGGTTGTGGGTTTATAACGCTTATAAGAAGGGCACTTTTATATGGTGGGAAATTTTTAGAGCCAATATGGTATGGTCCGTGCATTGATTACATAACAACGCTAATACATTTACAGCTAGATATCGCGCGGAATAATATAATTCCAGTACACCATACTAAAAAAAAGTATAGTGATATAATATCCTCGGATATATCCGTTCTCTTATTAGAATATCATAGATATGAATATAGATATGCAAAATTTCCACGGATATTATCCACGGAGAGAGAGCCCTTCTCGTGAATGGCCTACTACCTTTTACGCAAGAACGGTTTTCATATTCCTTGAGTTTTTTGACGTGACTTCTCATCCTTCTATGTATATAAGTCACAGGCCCTCACACTTCTCTTCCGAGGGCTAGGTTGAAGTCTCCCATTTTGATAATCAATATATTCTTACCTTACTCCATTATAGCTAAGTTGCCTTCGTTCGGTCCTATCACCATCCCTTCCACCCCGTGTGTCCCTTCGATTGAAGAGCACTAATGTGGTTCCCACCTTAGGAACGCTGACGGGTTCTGGTGCAGCTAAAAGTTTTCTTTAGGATAGGTTTATATTTTAAAGGAGTATCTCAAGATATAGTAGTCTGGGCCACGGGGCCGTTTACGGGTTTTATGGACTTGAGAAGTAACCTTTCAACAAGATCTCCAGGTGACTAAGAGCTTTGGGGTCTTCTAGACAATCATTGTCCTTCCCCAGGTACGATTCACCTTGTCTCATAGGTTTTTCCTTACCATCCCTAGAATCGCCCAACCCTATACTACTTATTCCTGTTGATCTTTTCGCTGCTCACAGGATTCCCGTTTACTTTTTCGGCTTGGGTTCGAACATACGGTTACCCTGCAAGATACTCTAAGATTGCCTTGCAACTGGCACGGAGAGCAATATCCGTAATTGCAAGTCACGCCGTACTGTCCAAAAGGCCACGTGGATTAAGATAAGTGATATTTCGACAACAAAATTGGCGTCGAAAGTTCGAAGCCGCTGACTATCCAAGTGGGCTTGCCTAGTTCCATATACGCCATGGAAAGAGTAAAACTGACAGCCTACCAGTGCGCAAGAGTAGTATATGTAGTATCGTCGAGCAATGGTGTTCCTGTACCTGACCCACTAGAAAAGCGATGGACAGTAGGCATTCTCCTATTTCTCCAAAGGCAAAGTCATATCAAAGACCGTCTCTCTAGGCGTTGAGGATCTTAATGCTATTGGATACGTAAACCTCATGGATTCCCGAGACGCCACTAGACAACTTGGATTCTAGGAGAGTCGCTCGCTAATGGACAATATGGCTATTCGTTATATACGGAAACTACTACCTATCTGACTGGCCGGGTGACCAGCGGGCAGAGCACCACCCCAGAGAAGGAACCTCTAATATGGGTTGCTGACGCTTATTTTCGTGGAGATGGTGCATTTTGCTAGCACGCTCCATGATTGAGCCCTTGCATTGAGACTCGTGGAGATTCAATACATCTACAATATCAAATTTACTGTACAGAACCGTCTGTTTGGGGTGTGATGACCCAATTCCGAAACGAGGTTTAGCATTGAATTGATGACATCTACTAGCTACAAGGCGGTCTATATACAGATGCAAACAATTTGAAATTGTATCATAACTACAAGATTCATGCAAGTGGGTTTGCGCTCGTGATAGCTTTCATTGTTATGAGCCAATCAGGAAGTCCTACATTCCGTATCGGGTTCTGAGTGCTGAAGATTTAGTCGATGGGTTATCGATGATGATTGGTACATTGATGAACACGGACATTTGGTTAGATCAGTTCAGATCTAAGATGATGACAGCCATAACAACCATCTATCGTTGCACTGTTTCAAGGAATGGAAGTGATCCTTGATGGACTCGTAATAATGAAGCGTACGCTTATAAACCAAGAATCGGTCATGGAGAAAGCTATCATATGTGCAAAAAACCCACTCGCGTGAATCTGTATGATACCTAACCACTTGACAGAAGATCTCTTTCCGTTTTTTTCTTAAAACATACTCTCTAACTCGCTTTATGCTTCCGAAAGTCACAATGCTGCATAGCTTGCATTACTTTCAATAGAATCGGGGACAATCCGCAAGATAAGAATCCGGAGAACTGGATCGCTCCGTGGCCGATCAAACTGGTGAAAATAGTCATTCTCTAGTGCGATTCGCGATCATCGTATTCCGTGCTGAAGGAAGTATCTATGGATAATCCATTCGCAGATTTTGCCAATCTAATAATTAGAGCCACAGATGAATATTGCCAATCCACGTACATTACTGTATTGGATCACAGCGTGCCATTCTTGATATCATGTTCGTCTAGAAGACATACTGCGGATTTGAAGGCGATAGATAGGATCCCAAAGCCATAGCACGGCATTTGCGGCCCTGCCGCCGGCGATAAACCCGGCGCCGAGTATCCTAAACCAGCCCTAGGGAGCTTGGAAGCTTGAAGCTGCCGTAGGTTTGTGATGGGGTCCAAGTAGAGACGTGCACATCGATAAACCCAACCACCATCAGAGAAAGTTGCACATCTTTATATGGTGGTGATGGGTGTGATATATGAAAAGCGATAACCTTCTCCGATCAAGGGATACTACTGTGGTAAGCGTCCATTCAGAGTTAAACCTTTACATCCGTCACCCATCCCGTTGTCTTTCCAACATATTGGTCAGCCTTTTCCCTTGGGCAAAATGTTGATATCGGTAGTACTCCGCTTCCAAATTCGAACCAGATTGTCTGAATCGGAACCCACCTTCTTGTTGGGTAATATCCTGTACTTGTTTCATCGCGCCATTAAGTTGTTGACGGCTTGTTGATCTAAGTTGCTTTTTTCTAACTTCGAGCCGAAATTTACTGAACGCTATCCAAATCAAAATCATAGTCAATGTCGAAAGGTTTACACTGATCCTATATATAATCATATCATTAGTATGCGTGTGAAGCAACCTTGAAAAGCCTTAAGAATACGTCATTAACTTGGGCTAATAACAAAGAAAGGGTATACTGTTCCGGTTGCGAATTTCCGAGAGGAAAATGGACTACTTGGAGAGTCTCGATGCACATTTTTTGGTGGGGCGAGAACATGTTTTCATTCGTTTCCCCTGCTTGTTGGAATTGAAATCACAGGGAAGACGAAAGGAGTTACATGTACTGCAGAATATTTTTTGTCTCGGAGTCCATTCTAGGTACTATATAGGGAAGAGAACTTCGAAACAATAAAGGAAATAGCAAAGCTGTTGTGGGAACAAACTAGACTGAAAAAAGAAAAGGAAAAATATTATTAATGATAAATCAGAAAAAATCACGTGACCATTACGCACACTAACTTTATATGACTACCGTCACATAAAGGCCTTGTATCGTGAATGAAATCCAGATGTGTAGACCATGCCATAGATTCTCGGGGAATTTGTATCTTTTCCCGTAAAGCTCCAGTAGATGGCTCATTATAACAGGTAAGATTTCACATCAGATCATCCCAATGTTGACCTACCGCAGAAAGTGAGGGTGCCTAAGTCAGCTGTAAAGCATTCAGTTCGCTGCGCCTAGCCATCTAGAAAGGTAGAGTCCTCTTAGAGTGTTAGACCAAGCCATGGCCCCACCGCAGAGTCGTGTACATCCGGCGTCATATCACCGAACGCAGCAGTTGTTATTAGCCTAGCGCTGGCGAGATGACGGCGTATATCCCTTGGAGAAAAACCTCGCCCTTCTGCTGACCTGCTTTTACATTAGCATGTCGAATAGCATAAATCCGATAGATGATGTGCAAATCGACCACCTTGAAACTTCATCGAATGCTTCACATAGTTTGCTATAGTTTTACTGTCCACTGTGGTAGAAGCATATATTCCGACCTCCCCGTGGTGATTAAACTCGGAGATTGATGGAGAGAAAAAAAGGTATAGCTAACTGTCCAAGTAAACGATGAGAAATAGTAAGAACACAAAGCTGTTGACGAATTGCCTAGGCTCTTCCTCACTAGCAAGGTAATTAGATGTGGTCATGGTGAAGGGGACTCATCCGTGTATCAAGTACATAGTCGGCCCCAACTTCTTCGATTTGCACATCGTCCGTGACGTACCTAGCTCGAGGTAATTGACTAATATTGCCCGACTGACTCCATATCTTGATGTCTAGGATGATGAACTTTCGGGAAATGTAACGGTGTCATTATGTAGTCTCAGTGAACCTCGAGATCATGAACGAACTGACGATTCGCTGTGGATTGTAGAGGTATTGGAAGGCCGCAAGCGAACCATCGGGGAGGAATGGGGGTTTGTCATAAATCTTGCCAGTATTTCGCGAGAAACGTAGCCTGAGTATTTATATTGCTTACCTCCCTATTTAACGAACCCCTATAAACACATGCACTCTTGGGATCTGCATTTCTTCGGCCTACTAGGTTAAAACAGCAAGATCAAGTATGTCACCTGGGTTTCATGTTGTTGTTGGAGTTAAACAGATGAAATCCCTGCGACAACAACGGTCCAAACCACTTCCTTCACCCTGATGTTGAGCCACCTTTCGTACATAGGAGACACGTGCCCATTATGTGGTCGTGTAATGCTGCATGAAAATCCTATAATAGCTTCCAATAGTCTTCTGTTAATGTAGGATACGAAAGCTAGGCTAACGGAAATCTACCAATTGGCAGAACCAGCCCTTGAGCTGTATCATCTTCCTAGGTTGAAGGTTGTGATAGCCACTATACAGGTACGGAGTTTCCGAGATGCACATTTTACACTTGTGGCTCGAGATGATGTGTAGGATGGTGTAGGATGGTGTAGGATGTGTAGAGATGGTGTATGAGATGATTCACGCTCCACCCGGCGGATATTGCAGATATTGTATTCGATCCCGTCCTTACTCCGAAAACCTAGTTGGGGCCGCAAATGTTGGCCCCGGATGCAATTCATGGCCTGTCCTTCCAATGGAACTCTGGGTTCTTCACAAGATATGCAAGGGCCAGCACCGACATGCATTCAGCTTTTATCACCTGAGCATTATGATATGTCGCACAGAGACAAAAGGTTGCGATTTGCCGATCAGGTGAAGAAGCCACAGAACTCTTGGTTGATGACTGTGAGCATTCCAAACGTTCGACCGTCGGACGACGCAGGGAGTAGGGGAAGGCTCTATTCCAGCCCTTCGTGCCCAATGGGTTTCATGTTGTTTTGCAAACCGGGCTCTTTGGGCATCTGCCTCTGCTAGTCCATCCTACTCTGAATTCGACAGATTTGGTATGCAAGCAATAGGGATTGCGGAGAGGACTCTGAACCCGAGGTGTTCGATTTCGAGCCTAGGCTTAGTCAGTGAAAGAAAGATGGAGAGCAATGATTTCGGTTTTTCGACATACATTGTAAACATGTCATAGTTAACTTACCACGTCTTTTTGAAAGAAGAAATAGGCCTGTCTAGGACAATGCTTTCTTAGAGAAGGGTACGATAGCAAACACTAAATATCGTACCTAAGTATACTGATGAGTTGATAAGAAGGATTTACTAAGTATTATACTACATACAGGAACTACCTTGGGCAAAATGGGCATCATAGAAAAGTTCCTCACGTGATGACAGGAACAACAGAACCAATCAGCGGGCAGGTACGATTTCCCGCTTAGTGTTCCGTTACTACTCCATTGATATGTGATATTGATAAGATTAAGTGCCCTAATGAAATATTTCATTATGATGATCATTTATTATGTTATATGATTAGTACTTTCTTATTAAAGTAAACGTAAACCCTGCCTATAACGAACTCCGCTATAACGAACCCGCGTTATAACGAACGGAACACCGTGTCAAATTCAAACCTTCATAAATACTCTATAACGAATCAAGAGGCCTAACCATTCAATTCGTTATAGGCAGCGTTTACTGTATTATTATTAGCCACATACTAACCAACTTATTCTATGTAGCTATTATATTATAATAATTATATGATATTATTGATCCACTACTACATATGATACTACTAGTCACGGTACTACTCCTGTATCCATGTGTGTATGTATATGTATGTATGTATGTACCTATGTATGTATGTTTGAATGGATGGATGGATGGATGGATGGATTGGATGGATGGATGAATGGACTTTAACTATACTTATACATACCAGGCCACTTCAAATTCAATAGATGAAAACCAAAATGTGCCCATCAGGCAGCCTCGGTGAATCTATACGCAACCTACCTTCATAGATATCGCCCTGTAAAGGTACCATTACCGCCTGTCTGAGAAGCACCAACCTTGTGTCCACAAATGCTGGTTGGAATGTTGACTATCGCGACCTAAATTTATCTCTCTGGTCTTTCCTGTTCTTGTCAAATTCAACATGCGCTCTATCGGTCCCTATTTCTTTTTCTTTTTCATCTCCGTCCCGCATCCCTTAATTTTTTGATCTTATATTACATTAGTATATAAATGGCTATTGATATATTATGTTACAAGCAGGTTCAGTATGTATTTTCAAAATAAATTCATGTCGGCACCTAATAGTGCCCTGCACATACATTAGGAGGTGTATACATATGACGATGTCCACGCACACGTACATACTAAAAAAAAATACTATTTGGTGCCGCTCGGCGTGGTAAAGGAACCTCAGTATTTGGCCACGCAGAGCTCAACAACGGCGCAGCTTCTCTAACATGTGCCTTACGGAGACATCCAAGATGCTGTATTCGACCCCCCGTGAGATAAAATAATTACGTCCCTATGGGCTTCCACCCTCTCGGGCTTGTCTCAATATTCTTAGATCCGAGCCGCAGAGTGATGGGAATAGAAACGGCGTCCACCAACATTCCCTCCGCTACCAGCGGACAGAAGCAGACGCCACTGCCCTGAGGTTGTTCTCCCGCCTCTCTGCAGGAATGTAGATTAGCAGCGGAGGTAAGTAGGCCAAAGAAAAGTGCAATTCATAACGACGTTAAAAGGGTGGGGAAACAACCACTTCCAGGGCTGTTGTGAATGCCGTAATCGTGCTATCGCTCCGCTGCCACGGCGTCCTCGTTATCCCTAGCCCAAGCCAACATTTCCTCCCTCCGACGCCGCCCCAATTCCTCGCGGAATGCACGAAACAATGTGAATGCTTGCGGAGGGGTATTCTGATACCGGAACCCCTAGCGCCAATCGGATAGGAGTCAGACAAATGAGGGTGTGTCTCCCGCTCAAAGAATTCAGCGACTAGCACGAACTCTTTGACCCCCTAGACGTGGAGGTTCAGGAGGCCTCGCAGAGGCATAGCCACACCGGGCAAGCGGGACAGACCCCGAGTGGGGGATAACGAGGACAATGCAGATGGCTGGTCTTGCCCTTTTGACTTCTTTCGAGCCAGAGCGGGGTCGAGGCGTGAGAGGGAGCGAATTGGCTGACAGAACACGGCGGAAAGACGGAAAGGGGGGTTGGGATTGGGGATAACGAGGGATGATGGAGGGATGCCGGTCGGGAGACCGGAGAAGCCCATAGGTGATCAACCAAACAACCAGACGACCAGCCCCCCTCCACGGTCGTCATCCCAGTGAGGAATCCTTCTCCCTCGGACTGAAAACCCTCCGTCGACGGGTATAAAAAGGTCCTCCTTTTCCTCCTAGATGGCTCTTCCTCCTTCTTCCTTTCTCATCACTCTGATCAGGCAGATCACTCAGATTCTTCCAACTCCCCGTCCTCCAGACTGAACACCTGTGACACACATCACTCCGCTCCTCACCTCGTTAGCCGTCTTAAGGATCCCATCCTTTTCCCCCGCCTAGGGCTTGTCTATCCCCTTCTTGCACGGCTGAAATCCTTCTGCCCCGGTGACTACTATTACTTTCATAGGCTCTTGTCTCCCTGTCCATCTTGGTCTGCTCAGACTCGAGCCCATTTATTCTATCTGTTTCCTTCTGGCTTTTGCAAAAGCCCAGGATTACTTGCTGCTATCAAAGAAAGCCTTGACCTCCCCCCTCCTGGTTGAACTTTTCTCTGCCATTTGACTTTGGTATTTGAAAGAAAACCGTGACAATGGCCACCCACCATCACATTTACCAGCCCACTGCTTCTCTTCCGATCAATATGCCATCCAAGGCTCCAGTGACAGCGAGTCTCTATCCAGTCGCACGGGTGGCAGTACCGCCTTCCGAAGTTTCTGATAGCAGCACGACCACGGGGGGTCGCGCTTCGGGTTTCAGCATCAACTCGAGTAGTTCCGGCAGTGCCAGCGGCGATTATGAGTCCAACGGTGTCTCCGGAGTGGATGTGGTGGACGTGCTAGGCAACCGTATGAACGATGCATTTGACCCCATGCCGTTGGACAGAGGCTTGGTGATGCAGGCACAAGCGTAAGTTTCTACTATGTCGCGAGTTTGCCGGGGTTGACTGTTGCTATCGGTCCCCTGGACTATTGCCGATGGCAATCTTTGGACGTTGCGGCGAAGCAGATTGGAGAATCTTTTTTCCTACGCTGACGGTTAAACGAACAGGTCCGGCCAACTAAATGCAAAGCAGCGTGAGCTCTTTGAACTACATGCTTTTGCCCAGCGTCGACTCAAGGGCCTTCGCGCCAACGTCTCGGAGGGTCTCAAGGCGGCAAAAGAGACCAAGCATGACCTGGAATGGACTCAGAAACGTGTCAGGTAAGTCATGGGTTTATTTACCCCTTCCGTGGTAATAAGACGCCGGCACTTCTTTTGATTGGCTCCGCTCCTCGGCGGGGCCGCGGCGGAGAAATACTCCGCTGTTTCATGGCATTGCTTGGCAATTCCCAATATCCCTGCAACATTGCTCAAACCGTTATCTTTCAATTCCCCGACCACAGTCGCAAGATCATGGTTGCGCTTGTGAGAGACTGAATCGAGAGCTGAGACTGACATTTTAAAAGCGCTCTCAAGCTAAAGGCGGAACAAGCACATCCTGACGAGTTCCGACGGGCGACAAAGAAATACACTTACGCCGACGAGTATTGATTTCTTTACAATTGTTCTTTTATTCCATTCACGACTAGGATGCTTTCATGTACAGATTATTTCAATTTTCGCAATGGATTTTACGCCCGGGGTGCAATTAAAACTCGGTGTCTTTCAATTTGGGCTAAGCTGTTTGATTAAATTTTTTTTTTTTTTTGGCGAGCTTTCCAGCGCTTCGAATTTATTTAGGTCCTGGTTTTCCTGGGAAATTATCGTTCCGGTATTGTGGCTTGCTCAGCAATCAAAATCTGGTAGTTATGATTCTTCATGAGTTTATTAATCTCTATTGATGGTTAATAAATTTGCCTGCACCACTTATCCCAGCTATGGATGAAATCCACATTATTTTCACAAATGATGAGTGATACAATAACCACCGAGTAAGATTCTGCCAAGCTGGGTAATTTCAGTTTCTTGCTCCAGTTTGAAACCTATTCAGTGGCAGTCTGGGACCTCAGGAATTTGGAATCTGGCGATGTGCCAGTCGCACCGGCTTGCACCGCCACGATCGCTGTTTGCCAGCAACCTTAGGCTCACTGCACGGACAGACAAACCATGCCAAGGATCACAGCTGCAACTCTTCCAAAGCCAGAATGGTCTCGGTTGCCCTAGTCTTCACCGAACCCCACTCCGCCATCATGGGACCCTTGCAGTACAAGGTTCCGCTCCACCCTACATTTCGGACCAGTTTCCTTGCCGCTTTTGCAAACAGTGAGTCTCTTGCAGTAGGCCTTGCTGCACTCTCTAGTCACACCCTCCACTTTATTCCCATCCATCACACCAGCCCTAATTACTGCTATGTATCATGTCATACAAGCTCACCTGGACGGCTAGGTAGTACTTACACGCTCAGCACATAACCACGCAACTAATATCAATCTCCAGTTTAAATCTTTCCTTAGGCAGGCAGGAACCGGAATTTGGGAGACAGCGTTGAACTAAGAAAGTAAAGTATGTATGCAACTACATGCGGATGTACTTCACTTTGCTTTCCCAATTCGTGATCTACAAATATAGTACATATGACATTAATTGATTTATAAAGTACATCTATATGTGTGCTCTCTCCGGTAATAAACGTGCTAGTATAGTAGTAAGCACTACCAGCATTTCAAATAATAAGATCACTGGTTGCGTGACGAAAAGACACTAGCACTCCTAGATCCGAACAGCTCTGCCAAAGAGTGTTAAAGTTATTACTATTATTGGCTTAGTTCCGGTTAGTCTTTTAACGATCTAGTCTAACTAACTTAAGTTAGAATCACGAGTGTCGGTCGAGCGGCCGGTACCGGATGCCCATACAAAATGGCATATTTTGCAGCCATAACCTCAACTCCTGTAGGATACTCTGGTTTCTGACCCCGGGGTTAGATCATAAACGTGTCCTAGACTCGGACTCTTGGCTTCGACCAGCTGGTGCTTTGGCCAGCGTGAGAACCTTGGCACATTCCTAGCTTTCTGCTTCCGTACACCGCCTGCATCTGGTCTCTCTTTTTTTCTCTTTCCTTCCATTCTCTCCTTGTCCTTAATATTCTTGTCTCGCGCCTAGTTAGAATCTATTCTCTTTCTTTCTTTCTAGTTTGGCATCGTAACAACCAGAACCCAACTCTTTGTCTACCCAGCCCGGCGCCTGATCATAGGTACTTCCATCAATATATAATTCAGCCTCAAAATCAGGAACGAGAGCATCATACGGGTGTTGAGATAAAAGGCTGCAAAAAAATGACATTTTGTATGGGTATCCGGACCGGCCCCCTCGGGGTCCTTTTACGTTGCCTATGTAATATACTTGCATGTAATGTACAGTACATGAGGATGTGGGAAGTAGTCCGCATGAGTTAAAGCAATTATTAGTGATTAGTAGTATTTATCTTATTAGTTTACCTTACTTTGTCCCCAGACTGAGCGTGATCAAAGACTTTGTCTCGATCTTGGCGTCTATAAGTGAGGTGACCAGCCCGAGTTGGTAGGCAGAACTTTTCGATTCGTTGGTTTATGTGCCAAGCCACTAGGCCCTATTTATGTTTTTGAGGGCGAAGAACTTCAGTCGTTCAAAAGGCTGGGTTGGTTCTTTGAAAATAGCGTTGTTTAATGAGTTGCTATGCTAAAGACGATGCTGCTTTGGGATCCAAAACGGCTGATCGCAATTGCGGGAGCTTTTGTAATCTAGTCTAGTAGCCCCTCCTAACCGGGAGTAGTGGCCCCGCCGCGCCAAGACGGGATGACTCCTCGGAGAACCCAAACCACACTTGAGACCCGGAAATGTCCATCTTTTACACTTTTGTATAATGCATCTTTTATACTTACTAGTATTCGAAAATCTGCTCCGTTTGTCTATCCCCGGCTTGGCATAAAATAGACAGTTTGTTCCGGGTGAATTTGCAGTTGAAGTGTAGAGGCAACTGACCCGTTGCCAGAGCATCGAAATACCCGTCATTGAAGGGCTACTAGGGCTAGCTAACAGTAAGTGCAATGCGGGTTTCGAGGAGTAGTACTAATTTTTTAAGGGCTGTATGAGCTGGATACTCCAGGCTTACCCTCCTTACAGACTACCCCGCCTCGACCTCTCCAGCAGCCACCTACTATTCGATTATCCTGCTTTGTTAGTCTTCATTTCCCGCACCTGCTGCAGAACTCACCACCCCGGCTCCAAAAAAGGCGTCGCGCTTACCCAGTCTAAAATAGACAAAATCTACCTCAGTGCTGGCTTCCGACGTATTCTTCTCCATACTACCTGCCTCCAACCCGAAATCCTTTTGCATACGGGTGCTGGATACCACTGTCAACAAGGCTCTATCGAGCAGGGAGCATCGGCTTCCTAAAAAATGATATTCGTAGACGAAGCTAGAGAGACGGTTGTTGAAGTTAGGTAGTATAGAGAGGAATACATCGTCACGGTAAAACTCAGTGCGGATAGGCTTAACGGACCCTCAAAAGCCAGCATTGGCATAGATTTCGTCCACCCCAGACCGGGTAAGCGTGGCTGTTGTGCCAAATAGCTGTGTATGGTCATTGAGTTGACCGTGGGGTTTTTTTAGCTGGCTGAGGGCGGGGCGGAGTGTACCGCCCCAGCTCCTCTTTGCACGGACGTCTACAAGTTGTAGGCGCCCACGAAAGGTAGGATCCTGTAAGACGCTTGTGAATGATCCCTTGTCCTCGTATTCATCGGGGTAAGTAACAGCCTTTGCCTTGCTAGACCGCACTGTATTTCCCTCGGCCTTCTTCCTCCCCCTTGCCCACTAGCTAGCTACCCGATCTTCAATGCCCCCTCGGGGGGCAAAGGATCAAGGACATCATCGATAGCAGTATCTAGAGACACCCAAACGTGTGTATAGTCGCCCCTAGAAATCTTGTGCTGCGCTTTTACACAATTCGAATCCCCGTCAGGAACAAAGGGCCGGTACTCATTGCCAAATCGCTTGCGCAGTTCCCAGGCCTGCCCCTGCTCGATCGCCTTAAGAGGGCCTAGAATAAGCGTCATGGGCTGAACTGAAGGCGTGATACCCTGTCGTGACAAGGATCGTCCCATAGCCGGATTTCGCAATTAGTACCCCTATACAAATCCTCCAAGGCCCGTCTTTGGACATCCCGCAGCCTATACCTAGTTCTACCTTCTAGCAATCGCAGGCCATCTTCGACAGATATACACATTTTCCAGGTTGGGGTCATTAGGTGAGGTTTCATCAGGATTCGCGGGGTCCGAACACATAGTTAGGGGGGTGGTGGCTGGAAATTGAGAAAGATCATCCTCTGGGTAATCTGCATCATGGAATCCACTGTACGTGTTAAATCGTGTTGTGGGGGGAAGATAGATAATTTCGTATTTTGATACTTGGGCGCGTTATTCCACTAACTATCAAAATTTGGTTTGGAAACTATGATACTAGACCTCCGTGTCGTCAAGCTTGCTTACCTTTTTTAATTCGAGGGCCGTGTAGCCGCTAGAGTTAATAAGTTAATTTCCCCTTTGCTTCTATCATAGTAACTGTACCTAAGTACTATAGCCAATAAATAATACTGTAATCTAGCCCACGTGCTTTTGCTATTATGAATGTTTGCAAGTCAAAGCATCGGCTGCAGAGGAAACTTTAATTTGGAACCAATCAATCGCACTTTCAGTTTGAAATCGAACATCAAGAGCCTTTAACTATCCAGTAACCACTGAATTAGCCCTAGGGTCGTTGCAATATAGATATATAATATGCAGCATATCCTACTAGTATATTAACTGTTAAAGCGGCCTAGTCCTGACCATTACAGATGCTCAGAGCTTGCAGTAATGTACACGTTGTAATGTTGCTCATATGTGACAAACACCACTTGAACCCTTCGCTCACCCCAATTGTCCAATCAGGCGGGATATCCCCAGTGGCGCCAATTAATTAGTAGCCTGATAAGCATTGCCAGGAAAGATTGTCATCGGGGGCGATACGTATACGTCGACGTAGCTAGATGCATATTGATCGTTTCAATTGCCCTCACCGATGCTCATTTGGTTCCCTCCCTTGGACCATTTGGAAGCTATTAGTTCTCATCAAGAGTATAGAATTAGTAGTAGGTATCCTGTCTATTTAAGGAAACCGTATTTTGTTTGTGATAATATTCTGAATATTACTAGATGTGAACCACCCCCCCTTATCTTCGTTAATCATTTCGGTTTTACATGGATTAATGCTTTCCATGCAGTCACTCGGTGAATGCTAAATTTGCACCTAATGAGTTTGATGGATCTTTGCTCAAGGAAGCGATGAGCATTGGATATGCATATGGACCACACGAGGCCTGTACTCACTGCACACTGCACACTGAATGGCAGATCTCAGGTACTTATTTGATGGATTTAGTAAGTGATGTATTTTTTTTTGAATATAGCTTATATAGAGCTGGCCTTTCTCTCCAAAGTCTACTACTTGATTAAAAGAGGTTTATTAGGTGTATTCTCGCATCACAGCACAACCCAATATACATATGATAGTATAGCTCTGTATACATGCCCTAAGTTGTGGTATCATATATACATAGTACAGTCGGGGACAAGATGGGCCCCGTCGCCCGATTGTATGTACATATACATATATATCTAACCATCTCTTGAGACCGGGTATAATAATTCAAATTCCCAATAACGTAAACAGACACCGATCACCTGGCTGGGGGTTGAATGCTTATGTAAAATGCCATCTGCTTCTCCAGCCTTACATATCTCAAAGCCTATAGGATCCCCGGGTCTCTAATTTTGAGGTTGGATTAAATGGTGCCTATAAAACCGCTTATAAAATAGTAGATTCACATATGTATGAACTTACGTGGAGCGGAAGAGCAAACTGTAGAATTCGTTCCGAATTCTCTATACATAATACCCACAGTAACTTATATACTTACTATATGTCTACCAAAAAGCTAATGTAGATACATGGTTGTTGTTGAGCGGCATAAGTCACAATCCTAACCCTTCTCTGCATTAGGTAGCCAGGACGCCTCTAATTAGTGTTGGTGGATGATACGTAGAACATCATTTTCATCCCTGGTCGTGATCATATATTTGCACACTACATATTCCAGTATGACGTGTACTATACTCATTCCTGTCTTACTGACGCGTCCCTGGGTATTGTTCACTACTAGTATATTGTTCTGGTTCACAGTATAGCATGCAAATAACCGGTGACTGTGCTATTTAGCCAATTGCTACCTTAGCTATATAGTTTCTGCAGCTACTTTTGGGCAAAAGATCCGACGGAACCCAGTTGCAATTCCCAATAGATGGAGTCGTATTCAAACCCGGGTGATTGTAGTGAGTTGGGTAAGCCCACATAGCACGACCGTGCCTAAAGATTATCACATGACAATAAACGGAGCTTCTATTGACTTTCTATCAATAGGACGTGAGTTCACACGGGCAACAATGCAAATATGCAAGGTTAATTAGCGGACACAAAACAATGCAAAACAAAAGAAAAAGGAAAATCTTCGCGTCCCAGTTCACCTGTTGGCATCATGGATACACCCTCATTTAAAGGAATCTCAACAACATTGTCTGTTCCTATTTTGACTTAATCGAAATACGTTTCCCATGCCACGTATTCGAGTGCTTGCGCCTCCTCTTCTCGCGTGTTTCTTGCTGTAAGGGTGAGATGGACCATCCTCAACTGTCATTCCACTTCTGACGCTCGCGCCATCATTACTACCAATTCCCCACGGACCTTCATCGCCATACTGTATTCCACTTTGTGGATCCCCAGGGTCAATTTCACCGAGCTCAATTTTTGTGAGGATTATCCGAGCTAAGCGGTTAAAAAGCTCGTCCACATTCTCTCCGGATAGGGCAGAGACTTCGACTGTAACGGGAATATTTGACTTAGCAGCCCAATTAGATGCTTCATCAATGCCGACTTCTCGACCCAGAGGAGCAGTAGTGGCCGTCATTTTCATGCCCGCACCGAGAATGCCTATAGATCGGGGCATGCTTCCATTGGCACCTGTATCTAGTGGGATGGAAGATTGCTTGTTGGCAGCACTGGGAGAAATCGCTGGGCTTTTCAAGGTATCGAATTGTGACCCATTTAGACCGGACTCTCCAATAAGGTCTGACTTGTTTCCAGCTAGGATCAGAGTGAGGTTCGGAGATGCAAGAGCACGAGCATCCATGAGGAAAGTTGGAAGAGCAGTGAAAGATGTATGAGAAGAGACGTCGTATACGAGGATGGCACCTGCGGCCCCGCGGTAGTAGGATCTTGATACAGAGCGAAAGCGTTCCGTTCCAGCTGTGTCCCAGAGTTGCAATTTGATCCGCTTTCGTTGTGGTCCAGTGCCTATTTTGACGATTTTAGACGAGAATTCAACGCCAATCGTCTGAGATGAAAGTATTCTCCCTATATTAAGGCACATATTTGTATTAGCCTGATTATTACAGGGTAACAGGATTTGAAATCGCCGAGTTTCTATGGGACACTACATTCGTTTCTCACAAATCGATGAAGTAGGCAAGATCTTATATGACGGTAAATTAGCATATGATGCCGTTGAATTATGGCGCTCAGATCGTTGATGTAGGGATGCGAACATACTTCCCGGTACCACTAGGGCCAAGAAGGATGACTTTTGCAAGATAATCGTACATGCTTGCCAGCTCCTGAACCCGTTCAACACATAAACAAGCTAGTTGTCACGAATTGAATCAAAGCTACTATGGGCGGTCTGGAATTTGCTTACCTGGTTCCGCTCTTGCAGGGATGAAGCCGATGATGTGTTTGAAAGTCTCCTATGGCGCGCCATGGTGCCCAGAATTTGGGGTCAACGGGTCAAACAATATGTACTAGTAGCTCTTCTGGTAATTTAGTATACCAATTTCACGATCGAGGAACCCCGCGGTCGATTCCATATTATAGCTTCTAGTACCTGGAATGTCCACTAGGCATCCTCGAGCTGCAGTTTCGACATGATAGGACTCTCAACATTGGAAGACAAGAAGAATTCGGAATATCACCTATCAATCGGGTGGTACGTACTGTACATAATGGGTAGGTAGACATTAATTGCTACCGTGACCTCCTACTAGTAATTAATTATCGCTAGTAACACATGGGTATAGAGTCTCTGTAGAATAAATGATAATGGAAAGTACCTTACCTATAGGATTCACCGTCAGTAACCTTCCCCACCGATCTGATGGGTGAAGTCTACTATTTAAATGCTGTTCATCCACGCAATCTCTGACTTAGGAAAGTAGTACATATCTCCGAGGTCACCGCCTACAGCTAGAGTAAGCTATGATAGTGCCCCGCAAGCCCCAAATCAGTCCTATCACCGCAACGTAAAATAGTATGTAAGATATGGTGCGCGCCAGCCTCCGGTGGGTTTACGCTCTTGCCAAGCAGTTAGGATAATGGATTCTTGCCTTACTCGTGTCAGTTAAATCCACACATCAGAGGGAGATGGGTTATAAAAATCATCCGACAACTGTCTGCTCGATTCCTGCTCGAGACCAGAGCTGGACTTGCCTTCCAGGGAATGTGGTATGGCCTAGACAGGAGACAGAGCTTGAACAATCTCTGAGATCATGAAGCGCAACCACAACACAACACAACGCCTCGCGAGTTTTCACGCATGACATCGCGAGGAGTATACAACCGGCGGAACAGCCGGTTATGCGAATTCTTCAAAGGGCTCTACTACGATAGGGAAGAGTTGTTCTTCAAGAACCTTGTTAAAGATTAGCTACGGGCAGTCTTGGTCCTTCCTACTACTCTACATTGCGGGCAGCACCGTCTGCTATGGAAGAAGGTGCCCCTAGCTACAAGAGTCTCGCTAAGGCTTTTCCACGGGTAGTCTTGGCCGGGCTATCTGACGCTATAAGCATCTCTTGGAAGGGTAAGCATGTCTTGGCGACGAACTTTCCCAAACCCTGTTGGGCTTACCCATGGGTGTTTGAGAGGCCTGCGAAGCCAGGAACAGAGAGCCGTGGGGATACTCTGTGGGGCAACTGGGGATATTTCAAACAGCCTTTGCAAGACACGGCCGGCCAGTTGAGGGAGACCTCTGCTGGTAAGATGAAGCAGAAGCTTGCTTTTGTGAGGCGTGGTACTTAATGGCAGTGACGGAGGAGCTTCTTAGAACTTTACGAGACTGTCTAAGTAGCCTGAGAGGACGGATGCGCGTGTCGGTGTGCAAAGAGATGGAAATCAGCTACCTCACTCATACTGAGGACCTGAGGTTAATGTAGCTGAAGTGGTATCGTCCTAGCTGAGGAACTATCCTCTGCTACCTCGTCCTGAGAACCTGAGGCTACATGGCCAAAGTGACAGTGATATTATTTTAGCTGAGATGCCATTAATGCATGCTTAAGGAGCAAACCCGGAGACACCTAGGGTGAGAGGTTCCGCCTTGACCTTAATAGTCTCGACACAATTAACCTTTATGTTATGGACTGACTGAAAGCTAGGGCAGCGGTCTAGGCAAGTAGACCAGGTGAAGCTCCTTCACATCAGCTATGCATATTCCGCGACAATAAGGGGTTCCAGCCGGCATAGTAGGACGGGGCACAACATCGACGTTCGATGGGCAGGCATCACCCCTGCCAGAGGTCCCAGCGGGCATTCTCCAGAGCCCGCTAATCTCGCCGATCCTCTTCCCATTCTATAACTCAGAGTTAATAGAGATCAGCAACCCAAGAGACAAGAGTGCATGGTATAAGGGTGTTAAAGAAGCCGTGACAGAAGTACGGGTACTGGGCCAAACCGCTGGAAAAATGAAGATCAACGCTTTAGCTAGACTGGCGGGATCAACCTAGGGCGTCCCTATGGCCTAAACCCTGCAGATATACATCATGGAAGTGCGACCGGCGATGATATCCACGGAATTTGCCTGGCACCAACCTGACGCCAATATGGGCCTAACCGCAAGGATATACCGTGCTCGTTACCTCTGGCACTCCCGCCTTATGCAGGAAGTCGACAAGGCCAATCTTTCCCGTACACACCTGAGTGGATATAGAGCTTTCGGCCCCGTGGAGTCCCTCACGCAACCTCGGGATCTCCTTACTTGGGGTATGAGGGAAAGCCTCTGCCAGGCTATGGGGGCTAGCCCTCCATCTCTCCTCCCATCTCTTCTGTAGAGAGGCTTCGACCAACCTCCCCTCTTGCAAGTTGGCCATGGCTATATCCTCGGTCCGGTTCTCTTGTTCGGCCGGTTCACCCATCCACCCACCGTTCTTGTATTGGACTTGGATGGCCGACCGCCACTGTGTCGATTCGCGCTATTGGCTTTCACAGTGTTTCCTCCATCCGTCTGCATTTCGTCCTAACAAGAGCCGCCATGCCGCTAGTGAGGAACAGGTCTAATGGGGATACATATGATAGGTACGCAAACGTGGGGATCCAACAAGCGATCTCCCTCAAATCTTGCTCCACTCTTCTTGAACGGCAAGCTAGACTTTTGGCAATTGCTAACAGAGCAGGCTGGGGTTAAAATTTTTTGTGAGGTGGTTGTTGAGGGATGTTAGAACAATTTAGGCTTGCGGACGAGTTGATTAGGTCGAGCTGGGCATCGGCTTGGCTGGTAGAAGAAAATCTAAGAACGGTACCAAGTGTATGGAACAATGTATCATATATATGGACACAGATAGACGGGCTGGGTGGCCAAGAGGCCGATTTCGGAGTAACAGAAAGAGATATGATATATATATGGTGCGCCACCTAGTCGTGCTAGCGTGCGTCTTTGTATTCTTGAAAAGTCCCAGAAAATATTTCGATTAAGTAATTGCTTATGTATTTTTTTTTTGGTTTTCCGGATGCCTTGAAACCATATGTACACTATGTATATAATAGCCGCCATTTTAGCATAATTTCTTATGGTTAGTGAAGTTATCTAACCGATTAAATCATCATAGATCCTAATGCTTGGTTACACGAGCAATGGTTAAAACTTGAAGCTGGAACACACAAGGTGATGCTATTATCATACAAATTCTGGTTTGGGGGTCTTAAGAATCAAGCGCGGAACTCTCTCCCTCAGACGACGGCAGGAGCAATGGGGACCGCCCCATCAGTTTCGGGAGGGTGCTGTAATCGCTCCCTGCCATCTGGGTATCACTGTTCGCCTTTTCGAAAACCATATGGCTCTTGATCACGCTCGTAAGACGAGCTACTTTATCTTTATCTTGCCTGGCAGTCTCGATGCCAAGCAAAACCCTCTGAATCCCAACGCCGATTTTTGGACTGCCGGTATCAACATCAACTTTGGCGTAATTGAGAGCTTCTTTTATTTTTTCGAGAACTTCGTCTATTTCTTGAGGCTCGAATGCTTCAGATTCATTGAGAATTTTTCGCAATTCGTCGCACGTATCAACGGTCGGCACTTGGATATCCGAATTAAACGAATCGTATAAATCTAAATCTTTGAGCACGTCACACTTAGTGGCCGTAGCTAGGATTAGAAGACGGCGGCCCTTTGGGGGCTGCTTCCTCAATGAGACCATTAGCGTTTGAAGAACAGAATTACTAAAGCGGGGGCCAATTGGAACCCAATCAATGATCCTCTCAATGTTGTCCACAACAAGAATGCTTTTATTACTCTTGTGAGCATCCATAAAGATCTTAGTAATATATTGAACCTTAGCCATCTCGTTGAAGCCGACCATGTCTTCTGGGCTGATGAGTCGGATGAATGGAAATGCCGAGTCACTTGCTATTCTTGCTGCTAAAGCCGTCTTGCCACTGGCAGGTGGCCCATGCAGCAAGACCGAGAATAACGGAGTCGAGTCATCAACCTGCTTCACAAAAAGTTGACCTTCCTTCAGAATGTTTCCGATAGTAGTAGAGAAGTCGATGATCCCGCGCTGAATGCAAGCCTCCAGCTCTTCTTCGGAGACACCAAATGCAGGCTTGACTTCTTCAAGAGCTTGGAGAAAGTCATCTTGGTTGACTTTCATGTTGACAACATCATCCCTAAGGCCAGCTATTGTGCCAACCTTGACGTGTCTAGTGAAAGCGAACGATGACGCGGCTTTCACAAGACCGCCAATTTCTGCACCGGAGTAGTTCTTTGTCATACGAGCTAGCTCTTCCAAATCAACAGTCGAGTCCATCACATCATTGTCTCTCATCCTCTGGGTATGAATTTTCAAAATCTGAACTCGCCCAAATTCGTCCGGGAGAGAAATTTCGATATGCACCTCTAGACGTCCGGGTCGTAACAAGGCTTCATCTATCAGGTCCACCCTGTTTGTCATTCCAATAACAAGGACGTTGTTAAGCTGATCGACACCGTCGAGTTTCGAAAGTAGCTGATTAACCACACTATCACCTACTCCAGTGCTGCCAACCCCGCCGCTGCCACGCTGCTTGCAGATAGCGTCTATTTCGTCAAATATTATGATGTGAAGACCACTTTCATCGCCCTTTTCTTTATACTCTGCCTCTGCATCAGCAAACAGTTTCCGAATATTTTCTTCTGACTGCCCGACAAATTTGTTCAAGATCTCGGGGCCGTTGACAACCTTCGGTTCACGAGCATTTAAGACCTTTCCGATTTGCCGTGCCATTAAAGTCTTGCCTGTCCCCGGGGGCCCGTAAAGAAGAATGCCTTTGACATGCTGAATGCCCAGCTTATCGATCAGCACTGGAGGAAAGATACGTGACGCAAAAGCACGACGAAAAAGAGTTGTGAACTCTGTATCAAGGCCACCGATGCCCATATCCTCGAACTTGAAATCAGGTCGGATGATAGAATTGGCTGCCGGCCTTCGGCTGGATGCTTTGAGATTGATGCCAGCTTTCGGGTCTTTGAAAAAGGTAATGATAGTGTGTCGAGTTAGGATGCCTCTTGCGGCGGGTCCGGTTTCTACGGCCGCGCTGGACGCTCCTAGTTTCTCAGGTGCCAAATCTACCAACTGAACTGTCTTCACGTTAAGGAGCAGCGGGATGCTTTCGTGGTCCATGAGAATCTTCTGTCCAGGAGCGAATAATTGATGTTCGAAGTTCTACGAGAGTTAGCAATGCTCTTTTTGAACATATTATTTGTCGCTAACCTTTATAACAACAGTTGCCAACTCATCTTGATCATAAGGCACTTCTGACCTCTTTTTCCCCGCGAAACTTATCTCAATGTCTGTAGAACCAAGGTATGTTTGGCCACCTTGACTAAAAGGATCGTACATCTGAACTTTCACGGAATCTCTTAAGGAGACTTTGGCCCATGTTCGCTGCGGGTCCGAGAAACCAATACATCCCTGGGGGAAGTTATCCAATGGCCGAGCAGAGAAGACATAGAGATCGTTGACAAGTAATAGAAGGTCGGAGCTATCTCGTGATGGGGGAAAATCCCTTGTTGAGACAGCTACTCTAGGTTCCATTAGCGACTGAGATATTAGCCTCTTGAGAATATTCCTTACAGGTTTCCAAATGTGTAAGTGCTAGTCGGACTCTTCTCCGGGTGCAGCAACCAGACCGCCTCCCCAGCAGTAGCAGCTCCTCTCCCTGCGCTCAACCTTTGTGGCACCGGTCTGTCACTTCGCGCTCCCGTTAGAGGCTGCGATTGGCCCGTATAGTTCCTCGAGTCATAATTTGGATTAGGCACCCTTTTATCGTAACCTTGTGAAGCTCCATAGACTACTCCAGCCATCGGACCCCTGCCATCCCCATAGTGCTCCCCATGTTGATAGGGAGCATGACCATGATAAGGAGCTTGACCACCCTGAACGGGATTCCCATAGCTTTCCCGTGGTGGTGGGCGAGGGCTAGAGTCTGTTCTCGAGCCCAACGGGTTTGGGACTGAAGGGTTGTTGCGGTTAAACATTACGGGTTGGGATTCCGACGATCTTCTGCTGGAAAAGCGAAAATCTAAAAGATCCTGTTTTGTTTCTAACCGCGCACTTCGTATTCTCAAGTAAATGAAAAATGAGCTCGAGTACTGTCAAGACAAAAACAAATGAAATGTACTAACCGAATTGTGGGGTGAATCTGAGATATCGGACGGCCTCAATGAATCAGTAACCATGGGTGAAATTAGTACCTGAGGAAATTCGGGGAAAAGAATGTATGTATATACATTTGGATTGATGTTATTGTTTTATAGTGTACATTATTAATATCAGAGTAACTGAGATGCGGATCAAGTGGCGTGTTATATTAGTAATAACATCATTGCTTGGCAGCTCCCACTCTCGCGAAATTCTTGACAGATTTGTAGCTGACATCTCAGATACCCGTGGGGAGTTACAGCTATTACTGTCCGCTAGCAAGTGCGACGCTTATACAAAATTGTGCATCACATATGCCTCTGTGAGCAGGATATATATCTACTTGTTTCCTGGCCTCATGACTAACTTTCCTAGCCATCTCCTGAGCAAAAAGTCATGGAACGTCTACAATACAGAGAATATCGCCCGCGTCCGGCGCGACGAGGCCCAGGCCAAAGCTCGCGAGGAGGAAGAGGAGCGGCGTATGCAAGAAATTGATGCAGAGCGACGCATTCAGATTCTACGCGGCCGGCAACAGTCGACTCCACCCCAGTCTCCTCCATCAACTCAGGGTCAAGTAGAGAGCCATCGAAGCAAGAGGCATGGTGATGAAGGTGGTCATTATAGGAAAAGAAGGCGGCTAGCTGGTGAAAACGACACAGATCGAGATATCCGGTTTGCAAAGGAGGATGCCGCCATGGCAGCGGAGAAATCACTCGCTCCACCACGGAAAACTGATAAAAGGCCCGATGATGCCCCCATTGTAGATAACGCAGGGCATATCAACCTCTTCACTTCGGAGATAGCCCGTACCCAACGTGTGGAGAAGAATGCTGAGGCAGAAGCTGAGGCAGCTAAGAAAAAACGCGAGTATGAGGATCAATACACGATGCGGTTCGCGAATGCGGCCGGATTCAAAGAGTCTGCTGGGCAGAGACCTTGGTACTCGTCATCTGCACAAGAACTGGTAGCTTCAGAGTCAATGCCAGAGAAAGGTGACTGGGGCAATGAGAAGCCCGGAAGAAGAGAAAGGGAGCGAGCTCGTATTTGCGCCACCGACCCACTGGCGGCTATGAAAAAGGGAGTTCAGCAATTGAGAGAGGCCAATCGAGAGCGAGAGAAGTGGCGAGAGAATAAGACGAGGGAATTGAACATGTTGAAGGAGGTACAAGAGAAAGAAGCAATGCGAAGGCGACACGGGAAGGGGTCAAGACCGAGGTTTCATAGTTCACTTGACAGCTTAGATGGCTTCAGTCTAGATGCAACCGTATTCGAAAAAACGAAAGGTGGAGAAAAAGCAACAAATCGCAAGATGTATACCGATGATCATCATCGTCCTCATCGCCATCCCCATCGCCATCATCGCCATCATAGCCCGAGTTTACATGAACATGGTTCACAGCATCATCACCATCCTCAACGCTTGCATTCTCATGATGTTCACAATGGGAAGGACCGCCGCCGCGAGCAGAATCGCTCGGGCCACTACCAGAAATCCGATGAGAGCATTTCAAAGACAAATACGCAGGTCTGAACCTCGGGCTGGAAGCTGTGCAAGCATTACGAGTCTTTTTAGAACAACAGCATACACATAGTACGAGTATGCTTTGACCTGTTTGATACATGCATGTCATTGACATATTCAGTGACTTCGTGGCTACCTAGAAATATATACTTGCGGTTTTTTTCAACCGAGGTTTTAGATACCAACTCAGCCATTGTGTCCGCTGTACCAATGTGCAAAGAACATGGCTTTTCCGCTCTCCTGTATCGAAACGAGGCCGTTATAGCCTGACCTTTCGTTGGCATAGAGGCTCTCGTTTTATGATTGGTGGGCAGCATACACTGCTGCCAGCTCGTCTCGGCCCATTTGACCCTCTGGTAATAAAGATTCCTACCATCCCTTGTTGATACTATCAAGTTGACATAGTGGGTAGCAAGATTCGAGAAGTTGGTAGGATAGATAAATGTTGCACCATATGCCAGTACATTGGATATCGGAAAGCGCAAGTGCAGTTCCGGAACGGGACATATGTGTAAGACGCCTCACAGCCTTAGCTGTAGTTGCTTCTTGAGATATTTTGAGAGAAGCTTGGAAGGGAAATAATATAGGCAACTAAGAATATTAAGAAAAATGGCAAACTTAATAGTCTCTTGATTCTTGGAAATTAGCTACAGTACATAGAAAAGCTCTTGTGAAATACATGATTTCGTAGGGGTATTTATACCCGTAAAATGGTACAAATGAAGCCATACAAATGAATGTATCTCCTTGCACCTTCATCCAGCTCTTGAACCTTTGAAGGTTTCAACGATACGTTAATGCAACGTTAGTGGTGATCGGGGATTCCTTATCCCACTTCCGTAGACACTAGCGTGTATTCCAATGGATCATAGTCCAATAACTACTCACTATTCAATCATAGGATCGATGACCTATCTCCATTAGGCTCATCTCTTACAGTTCGCCTTTTTAATGATCGGTCGTCCCAGCGATCTCTTATCTGTAAGTTAATCCTGTCGTGATCAATTAATCAATCAATCATTTTCCCAATAAATGGCTCCTCGTTCATTACGCAACAGTTATCTTGAAGATACTAAACGTGCTTTGTTGGTGAAGCATTTCGGTTGTTCAGTGGATAATCCGTGTCACGAGTGTCAGGCTGCGGCAAAGCCTTGTATCGTCTCCATGGCGGTCGCATCGGTTGGTGTTGGTGAGGTGTCAGAAGAAAGAGAGGGGTCCAGTGCCGTTGTTTACAGCAATTCTTGATTTAGCTGTGCTTGGAAATCTGGAATCGGGGCAAACTCGAGAATTGGGATATCAGAACCACTTCCGAAGAGTTCCTGCAAAATCTTCAACCTTTTCCGGACAGTCGTTGTTGTTGTATTATTTAACGTCTTTAAGTGGTCGAAAGGCTACATAGGACGGAATTACTATTAATATACATTATGACACTGATTGGCGCCGGAGGTAGGTACCTCCCAGAGATCACCTGGGTGCTCTGTAGCCTGTGC
>JAHQZX020001903.1:0-47823 GCA_019804575.2 Pseudotulostoma volvatum | reverse complement strand
TCGAACCCCCAATGCGAATCGGTCTCCATTTACAGACCACGGGCTATGTGCGAAGATGCGACCAAGTTCATGAAGTATTAATCGATTTAGACACCGGGGCAAATGGAACTCTTTTTCTTACCCTATATTATATATCTGTATAGTATTATGTATACGCATACAGTTAGGTAAGTAGCTGAACAGATAAATAAATGGAAGTGTTCGGGGGTACATCGGTCCTGCCGGCTAGCTACGTTAGGTATGTATAGGTGATGCATCTATGCGTAATGGTGCCCAATCTGCTAAAAGATGAAAAATCAAAAAAGAGAACGAAAGACTGCATAGAAAAATAGCCTTTAAGAACATTCCGGGCCCCGTGAAGTACTTAATCTAGAGACAGTGCGGTTACATACAGGCGGAATAGATGCTGCGGTGACAGCGAGAGCCTATCTAATAAATGGACGCTAAGAGTTAATGTATTGATCATCCTCAAGAAGGCGCGGGGGTACTGCGGCTGATGAAGCGGAATTTCGGTTGCCTTCTTGCCCGTGGGTAAAACTGCTGTACAAGCCGCGCTGCGACGGCGAATGGTTCTCAACGTAGCGATTATGAGCCACACTGTGAATGGGATCTTCAATCCGGTCGGTACTGCCATTTGTACCGGCGCTTCTAGGGAGTGTGTTGGCCTGATTTCTTTCGGGGCCTGACGTGCTCGAGTGACTAGCGGGCTCCGGTGCAGAGCGTATCGATCGGGGAGCACTGTCCGATTCAAGCTCTGGGGCATCTCGATAACGAGGCCCTTGAACTCCTTCAGTCCCATCACTTATTTGACGGAAGTGAGCATTCGTGCGACGACCAACTCGCCCAGGAGAGTTTTGTCTTGGGGAGTAGTGTTGCCCCGCCGGGGAAGTTTCGGATGATGGAGGTGGAGGAAGAGTTGGATGGGCACCCTGAGCCTTGCGTTTCCTCCCTGGAGAACCTTGAAATTCAGAACGGAGATGGGAATGAGCGTGCGCCGCCGGAGTTGACTCCAGCTGGTTTTTTGGAGTGTTCGGTTGTGATTGGCCCGGAGGAACCCAGTGATGAAAATAAATTGACGGTGACGGTTGCTGTTGGGTTTCCTGTTTTGTTGAAGCCGCTGGGGACGGTTGTGACTGCGGTGGCGGCGGTGGCGGGCCGGGTAGGCTAATATTGTATCCCATGGCCCCGACATTGGTGGGAGGGCGATTGATGTGCATTTCTGTGGTATTAATACGTGATAGGGGCACAACAGGCGGCGGATGGGAGTCGGTAGGGGTGGTATGCAGCAGTGACGTTGGATTTCGGCCAAATGGCTGCTGTGTCGGAGAGGCAGAGACCGGCGGCTGGGAGGCACCAGCCAAATTCGAGTTTGTCAATGGAACTTGCTGGATGGCGTATGGGTTGGGAGGAATTGCCCGGTTGTCCCTCCGGATTTCTGTTGGAAAGGTTTGAGGCTGGGATCGACGTCGAGGTTGTGGCGGCTGAGTTGTGGGAAGCTGGGAGGCAGGCTGCTGTAACGACTGAGGTGGTTGCTGGTGGGGAGACTGTGACGGCTGCGGCCGCTGCTGCTGCTGTTGCGGGAGGTTGACATGATGCGGCGACTGTTGCTGCTGCTGTTGTTGTGACGGTAGCTGTAACTGTTGCACTTGTGATTGCGGTTGTTGTTGCTGCTGCGATGATAACGATGACGGAAGTGGTAGCTGAGGTAGCGGCAGCGGAGGTAACTGTTGACTATGTGGACTCGTCTGGTCAACAGATGGCTGCACAAGCTCCCAAGTCTTGCACAGATTCCCTCCAGCAAACCCAGCAAAAATCATTGGCACCAGATGAAGGGGAACCCCAGCTTGAAACGACTCCCGCAACATGCTCTGCTCGGTTCTCCGTTGTTCAAGCCGGAGACTCTCCTGCCGAGTCTTCTCTTCTTCTTGTCCCCGGCGGTCCTCCTCTACCTTAGCTTGAAGCCACTGCCGCATCGACTCGTCTCCACTGTTCCATTGCGGCGAGGGCGGTGGCAGTTGGGTCACCGGGGTAATTGCGGTTCGGCCAGAGTCTGGCGGGAGCGTCATAGCTGACGGCGGTGGAAGACCTCGGTGAGACGTATCCATCAGCCAATTCACAGCCTGTCGGAGTGGGGATGGAGGAGAGGAATTAGTCGTTAGGGAAGGCCTTTTGAGACAGAACTGATCGCCAGATGACAGGATATTCATGCGGACCTTTGATCTCGCTCTAGAGGGCGATTTGAGCGTGAGCAACATGGATGGCACAACGCACCTAGCAGTCACAGGCCTACCAGGAACAGTAGTACTGAAGGAGATGGGGCGAACACCACGTCTACACGGTCCGTTGCTAACTTAGTAGGAGAGGAGAGAGACTTGTCGGTCGAAACGATGTATCTCGGAACAACATCAAACATCCTCAATTGCGATTGATCTGACCGGTACTCCTTGAAAGAACTTTAACAACGTCGCCGCCAATATCAGCATAGATCCCCGGATCTAAGCAAACCGAACTTGCGAGCGGTTAAAATATCCTGGTGGTCTGGACAGAGGCGCATGAAAATCAAGAAAAGTGACGGACGGTTGGGATTATTCTCAACCACGGCCCCACGCTGGTAGGGTCCGGACACGAGCGAAAAGGAAACAAAGTGAAGGTGCAGCTTGAAACGACTCGGAGGCATCAAGGGTTCAGGAACTTATGGTAGCAAGTCCCATATGAACGTCAACTTCGGGGAGGAGAGACAGACTTGTGGAGAGTGAAGGGCGTGGTCGATCGGCGGTGAAGTTGAATGAATTGCCGGCGAACTAGTCGTCCTTTGGAGCATCAATCAGACTAAACTCGGAATGAAGGAGAAGGCGAGAAGAGAAAAAGAAAGGAAGAGTAAACGACAGCAGCGGCGGCGGCAGCAGCAAGCAGCAGCAAGCAGTAGCATCAGGAGGAGGAGGAGCAGGAGCAGGAGCAATAACAACAATAATGGGATCAGTCGCGAGGAACCGAACTACTCTACGGATGTTGCATGGAAGAGCAACGACTGCATTGCGTTAGTCTACATCAGCTCCGTAGACGCGTGTATAGTAGGCCGCAGGGCCGCAGGGCGCAGGGGCCACAAGGCGCTAGACGGCTGTGGCAGGGATCGCCATCACTGACCAAGTGTCCAGAAAAGGGAGAGAAGACAAGCGACCCAAGATTCCTTCTCGATGCAGTTCGCCTGGGTGAATAAAATTTGGCTTGAAAGGTGCGACGGAACGAGACCAACAAGGTCAGTGGACCACCAATCATAACACTTCTTCTCCGTCTCACTCTCACTCACTCATCACTCACCCACTCTTTCTCTTAAAGATCTCTCTCTCCTCTTCAGACTCCTCCCTGCCCTGTGAGTCAAGAAATGATTTCCTTTTTTCTCTAGCATTTCTGCTGCATAGAGTAAGTCCGTATTCGACCCAGAACCGGGCCTTGTGATTGGTTTCCTACCATACTAAGACGGTATTCTGGGCTAGCCCTGTGATTGGTCCGGCTGGGGCGGGGTTGTGTTTATGCTGTCGTCTCGTGAATTTGGGTTTGGTAGCATGTATTTTATTTCTATGGTCAAATTGTATGATAGTTCCGTAATCGGTTACTTTCAAACCCAAAATAACCTAATTCTCACCCCAATCGAGAAAGAAGTGGGAACCATACAGACTAGACAAAACTAGGTAATAATGCTTGGTCTCAAACTCTCAGTCGTCTGACAGGCGATCATATGATAGGACCCAGCCGACGGGGTAGCACTAAACAAGACCGCCACCGCCGCGATGGGTCGCCTCACCATTTTTGGAAAGCGCCTTTTCTCTCAATATAGTAGGAGCTAATCATTTCAGCTTCAGCGGCCCTCTAAGGCTTTCCTATTCCAAACCCGCTAGCTGCTTTCGGATTTCCCACATCTCCGAGTAAGTCCGGCCGGGAATTGGAGGCACAGTTTAGGTTTCAGCCCAGCTCTGATGAGGCGAGCATGCGTTGCTCAACGGCAGAACAAGCTTCTATCCCCCATGATTCAAAGAAGAAATATATGATATCATATAGTTCACACCGCTAAACTGCCACCTCCAATGAAATTGACCACAATGTCGGACGATCGGTCTCACTCTCAATTATCATTCTCCTCAAGGTCCGCCCCAGGTGCCGTAGGCAGGGACGAGGGATAGGTAAATTACTTCAACCGCCTAGTGTTGTCCGATTCGGATGTGGACGCGGCCGGAAAACGGGCCGATATCGAGGCATGTGGACCGTTATTACGCTCGGTTGACGTGATAGATCAGGTGATTTTGTACCAACTTGTTATGTAGTGCGGACATTCAAATCCAATACAAAAGTGCAGCCAAAAAGGCTATCAATTTCAAAGCTACGCAACGCCACGCCACCACATGAAAAACAAAATCAGAGACTGTAACTCTATAGATAATTGGTTTAAGAATAAATTCACAGAAAGATATATTAAAAAATCATAAGGGGAGCCTAGGGGTTCATTTGAAAAAAGGGCACTTTTTCAAACATGTCCCCTCGCTGGCGCTTTACCGTCTTTGGAAGGCGGTCAGACGGCGGTATACATTCTGCCGACGTGAAAAAATATAGACATATGTATGGTAAGATACATACAACCCCTTAATACAAGCCCTCCGTTTTTTATTATTAATTACATACACCACTGCAATACCACACACCTTCTGATGCGATGTGGTGATTTCCACTCACCTGATCTGTACGCCATGTATTTCGGACAGCCATTAGATAGTTTTACCGCAGGCGGATGGTAATGATATAGGCACATTACTCTGCAATCCCTCGATAGCATAACCGCAGCTGGCTCTTGCATGAGCGCTTGGAGTGGCACCAAAAGTATTCAATGTGATTCAACTCACAATGAAATTTTGGATAGAAGAGGATGCGGTGACAGTAAGGCATTCCCCCAAGCACCTCCTCAATTTCACCCTTCTGTGACACAAAATCTGGCTTCAAGGAAAGAAGGCGATGAGCACAGCAGTCAGACTTATGATAGAAGGGGAATAGAATTACTAGAAAGCGCATTAGGAAGATGGTAAAAAAAAGATAAACTTAGCACTCGAACCGCACTTCGTCGCACTTCGTCGCACTTCTCGCAGCCTTTTTCTACCTCCCCTCATAATATACGCAGGTTTTCTCTTGAACGTATTGGCAGGAATCTTTCCAACGAACACAATTGTTGCAGATTTGTTTCTGCGTGTAGTTGCCACTGTGGTTCCTTTTTTGTCGGCAAGAGTCATGTCTTCTGCCCTTAATATATTCTTTGCATTGTTGTCTCTCCCGGCATTCCTCGCAATGTCACTTAGGGCATTCAAGGTGAAATTCCTTCTCACTTGGCCACAATTTTCGTTCCTCCAATAACTTACCTCTCCAACGTTCTATAATCAGTAGCTTTGCAATACTGAAAACCTTCTCACATTTGGTGCTTTCAATTGCCAGCATTAAATACCCTTGGAAATTTTATTACAATTACTCGCTACCGGGTCCACCCCGTTGTTATGCATTTGCTGCACAACAACTTCATCCCATTGATATACCACCGAGCAGAGGTGGTATAGTGGTCACGCTAGCGTAAAATATCCTAGTTGTATTATTACCATTACATAGAATCACGGTGTATAATACGGTTTACTAAATCAAAAATGAATGTCTCTCCTCCGTTTTTGAGTGTCCGCCACCATAGTACTCAAACATCAAAGTCTTGTGGGAAAGTTTAGAAATCTTTATGTATTTAGCGTCTATGTCGCACGTTTTCTAGTACCTCGAAATTCGCTATTTTCTCTATCATCTAAATTCAATCATACGCTAAAATTTGCATTTTCATCTTCTGAAGATGCCAGGCTCGAATATATTACTAGCAGGGTTCAAAACAGATTACCGTAACTTCAGTACAGTTGTATCGTACCTGGCCTTAAGTTCCCCATCAAAATTTATAGTTAAACGCTTCAACCTTCTTGTCTACTTTGGGCACAGCTTTGTTCCCATTTCTATAATAAGCAGTCGGTGTTTCATAGATTTACCAAAATCTACCGCTGAGGAGGAGCCAGACAATTTGAGCGATGTGCAGTTGTAGTGGTATCGATGAATGGCTGCGGACGCTTAACTCTCGATATATTTTACCCGGACGTGACTAGGATCTTAATCATCATTATCGGCAAATACGGCGCAATAGAATCAACAATCAAGCTTCTGAGAGATTTTGAACATCGTTGATACGATGGAATCTGCCACAAAATTTCTGCACAATCTGCGCGGGTGCGGAGTCTACTGTTTCAGCTTAGCACCTAGTTACATAACGTAAGTAATGAAAAGAAAAAACGACCACTGGCAGTTTGGGCTCTAGAGTTAAAGCCATTAGTTATTAGTGGGAGAAAAAGGGACTAGGCCCCAGTCCTCTGTGCAGCCAAATAACTCCACCATGACGAATTCCATAGCGACGTCTCAGAAGTCTTCCCGAGCGGCCGGATTATTATTATTAGGAGTGTGATGGAAAGAGGCTAATATGCGACAGGGAACTAAAGGTGGAGTGGCGGCAAGCAGTGCTCCGTGCTCCCATGTGCGGCGGACAGACCCATTTTCAATCTCAGAAAGGAGGGATCGAGAGCCAACCGAAATGTGCAATAGGAGCAATGGATCCACTTTGAAAGACGTTACCGCAGCCTCGTGGACTTGTGGAGAACATCCACCAGCGTGCAGCAACCGCATTCGATCAGCCAAGAAATTTCCGGTCTCTTTTCATTTCATTTTTCGGACAGCCCAGAAACGGCCTAGTGAAACCATGTCTATTGGTTGGTTCTTTCTGCGATCGATGATAGGAGCCTCTGTAGACATCTTAGACGAGATAGGAAAGGAGAAAAGAAATAAGTAGAAACAAGGTGAACCTAATCATTATTATGACAGGTCCTTGAATCCACTTTCGGGAGTGACTAAGTCAGAGCCAGCAGATTTAAATAATGCATAGCGAGCTGCGCCGTAACAGGCCCGGTTCATGGTATCATAATATAATTTATATTCACAACATGGCGTTGTCTCAAAAGACTTAGATTCGGGATCATATGACGATACAGCTACCATAGGGCATATCGTCACAAGCAATAATAATATCAGGCAATTATCTATCACATCCACCATTCCGTTTCGATCCCGACTGTTTTTAAAGCGGCTGGCCCTAAGGTATGGCTTCGCTGCATACATCCTCTTTTGAGATAGTGTTATTAGAGGTAGAAAAAAAAAAATCAGATTCGGCGGTGCCTTGATATCCCAATCTAGCAACTGAACAGCGGTGTGGGAACCTCGATTGGGGGCCTCAAGCCACGACATCGTGCAGCCAAATCAGATCATTACCAAACGGGGAGAGTCCGGAATCAACCAGATTGGTTAGATGCCTCCGCACAAGAGCGAATCAATAGGGAAACGACACCTGGGGATCTTACCCGCAGCAATATTCTTCCCAAATTCGGAAATTCGGAAACTTAAGATCGACCCACTATTTCTTAAAAGGTCAAGTGTACGAACTGTATGGCGTGAGTGATATCAGTCCAGCCAATTACATTATACTGTACTCGCTTAACAGCTAAGAGAATGATAAAACAAGTTTGGAGAGGCGGCACCCAGACATTATTATCATCGCTAGTTGCTCTCTGGAAATCCATAGAAGAAACGTCAAGCTTCCTTCGAACTCATCTTTCGGAAATGTTAGCCGAAATTTCGAAAGGTTTTCTGCAACCCTATGCAAAGTGGCTCAATAATGCCAAAAAATTTCCGCACATCGGTACTTAAGAGGTTATCGTACGCAATATCATCCGTTTGGCTCGCGATTCGCAGAGGCTTTACTACATTAGGCAGGTGCTTATGAGGAAGCTTTTTTAACTTTAACCCTAGCGAGGCTGACTCATCTCTAGTGTAACTTGAGGCGGTGAAAGCGGAAGGGCGAGGCGTCCGTCCTATGATAGCAGCTGGTTTAAGAAGCAAAGCATGCTAATATGATAATAAAAATTATACATATTATCATAGTTTGCGGCGCTGCGCTGCATGGTTAAACTCCAAATGTTGTGTTACGAAACTAAAATACTTTGTTGAGCCAAAAACAGCTTAAAAGTTATTCTTAAACCTTCCCCATTGCCTCAGGCCCTCTTAAGTGTGATACTAGTATCATGTGACCATCCTAATCCTGAGCAAAGATATACCGGCATGGGAAAACATATCATAGGCTCCTGTACTTAATGGGGAGGATAGTACCTACTCTTTAGGGGGTCTACAGGCAAAGAACGGAATCTCATTTGACATTTCTGGAAGGGGCCGATTATAGAGTGCTAGCAATAAAACGAGTAGAAGGCTGAGGGTTAAATTCCTTCCACTGAGGAATTCGTCACTATGGTGTTTCAGGGGTTAGTACTAAATTTATCCCCTGCCTTTCGCCCCTTATCACTTCTTAACGCTCTTTCATGACTATCTGAATACTGTTTTGTTCCCAATAATAAGCCCACTATTCGTGTGGATGGGGTATTCTCGGATTATTGTGCTCATTCGGGTAGAAGCATCCAGCTTTGGGCAACTTTGGCATGCTCTATATAATGAAATGTATGGGAGAAGTCAAGAGTAATAAATTTCGTCGCCGGGATGACAAAAGAATCTTCGGTGCTTTAATAATTGTTTAGGTTTTACTGTCGTTAAACTACAGTAGTTACCTCAGGTTTCAGGACATGTCGCTGATTCTTATCATAGCACTATAACGACAGACCCCTACTAGTAGAAATTGGCCTAATACTAGTATCAATCTTAAATCATTATTCAGTATGGAAATTTAGACTTCACTATATATGGAGTGAGTTGAATACGGTGACAGGTACTAGCTATTTGTTCTCGACAACGATGAAAGCAATCAATACCAAAAGCTTATCTTCACTACAATTTGAAACCTCCACAATCCCGGAATTACGATGATTTTACTGTTCAAAATTGCAAAAGGTCGTCCCTGCCTTTCGATTAATTCTCTACATCTAGCATCATTCATGTACAACTATGTGTTCACGTAACAGCTAGGCGACATGAGAGTTCATCTTATGCATTACCGTAGTATCAGAAGACCCTGGGTAATGATCATAACAAGGGGATCCATCCCCTTTGCGTTAGGTACATGAGAACCCTAAGGAAGAATTATTACATGAAGAGAGAGTATCTAGGGGAATCTCGGATCTCCCGGGTTCTTGAGAATGAATGGTTGGTTCATGCACAAATGCATGAGCCCTCCAATGCCTATTATGTAGCCGATTCCCGGACTCTTCTCTTGATGATATTGGCTCAGGTACATGTCTGAAATCTCAATCAATGATATGAGAATTACAATACTCCGTACGTAGCTCCATGAAATCTGATGGCATCGTTTATTAAAACGTTTAGACTTGAAGAGGGTGCTTTATTTAACGACTACCTGCAGCCTAAATATCCATACAAGACCAATTTCTCTGAGACTACCAGCGCAGTG
Source organism: Pseudotulostoma volvatum (assembly GCA_019804575.2). Lineage (NCBI taxonomy): Eukaryota > Fungi > Ascomycota > Eurotiomycetes > Eurotiales > Elaphomycetaceae > Pseudotulostoma > Pseudotulostoma volvatum. The sequence goes on along the minus strand of JAHQZX020001903.1, from coordinate 38,306 downwards.
ATGAATTTTTCTCGAGTAATGCATTCCAATTTCCGGGCCATAAGAGGCCCTCGTTCGCTTTGCTCTAAAATTGGATCTCAAAATTCCATTAAAAAAAGCCCAACTAGATATCTGGTCGTTCAATGCATGTTATACTATGCATGTAAACCGGACTACCTTGTGAATTTATTGGCTACTATAAGTGTAAGTTAACGATGTATAATATATTATGCACTATGGTATAAGTATTTGTCAACTGTAAAGATGCCCAGTCATGCATGTGACAGAAGAAAACTAACTATGATACGACCACTATAAATTGCTTCCAGCACTGCAGTAGGATAATTAATTCTTATATTAATGGGCACAAGTATACAAGCTTTTATTAACCATGTCACCGTCGAGTTGAAGATAAGTCAAAGCGGTTAAAGAAAAAAAACATTTTCCGTATCTTAGCTAGTAACACACTTGTAAATTAGCCACGTGTATATCTAAATTAGGAAGGGATATATGGTCACGTTTTTGACCAAATTGGGTGGGGTACCTAGATATATATTATGTAATAAAATGGGCGGACTGACCCTCCACAAGAAGTTGTCTCACTTCTACATAGCCATAATTTCTCATCCACTGTACTTGCTAGGTATTCCTCAGTCAGGGATAAGCATCTAAAAAAAGTGCCTTATTGGTTAACCTTATATTTGAGAAGGGTCGTGGTGGAGAAATTACAATTGCTGTCGAGGCACTTTTTCATTTGTAACAAACCTACTGCACGGATATCCCAAAGTCTTATGGCAGCCAGAATCTCTCGACCACTATATCAACATATTGGCCGACCTCTAGATAGCTGTTTCTCTTCTTTCCTTATATAGCTTAGAATTCTTGTACAATAAGTAGTCAAGGAATCTTAGTGTCTAAGATTCTATTGTTATACTCTGGTTACAAGTATCCCACCCATCGAGTAAGGGCTCTGTCTCAGCTCCGTTTCCTGTTTGTTTGAGCTTAGTGCCTTTCTGTAGTGAAGTAGTTAGGTAGCTAGCTGTGCCTTCACTTTTAGCAGAGCTGGTTTCTACGTCCTTTCATCTTTTATGGTTCATCTTTTTTTGCACATACAAATACGAAATTTACATCTTTGACAAATATAAGGACTCGTCTTATTTAGCTAGTTGACTTGCAAATGTGTCAAATATAGTAGTACACAATTGGACTTTTTAACCATTTTTTAGCGTTAGCTTCGCTCAACGGAATCTGAGGCAGGTCCACCGTAAATGTAATGTCAGGAAGATTGTCAAGAGAAATGTTCAGAATGCATCGCCAGTGAAGGCCATATTTCGTCATAGCTGTTAACGTAAGCGGACGCCACCTTCTATTCAATTGTCCCCGCCTGTTTCTATACTTATGTTAGTACCTATAGGTACTTTTGATTTTACGCCTGACTATAATAGTGAAAATGTCTGGCATACATTCCCCAATAAGTGCTAGATGAGTTTGAACTAAAATCTTGACGCTGATCTGTTGATGATATGTGTCTCCACTGTTGCTTGGATTCTGTGTGCCCAGCTTGGCGCCTGTTTGCATTTCACGCATGCTTTACTTACGAGTACTTCCACTGATATATGATCTAACGCTGCTTCAAAATCAGAAACTGGAGTATCTTCCTGCAGGCGTTGAGATACAAGCATATTTGGTGTATTTGGACCGGCCCGCTCGCTGTTCTGACCTACTCGGTCTCCATTTACGTTTCACCATACGTACCCTAACTACATAGCTAGATGAGTTTCAAGAGGCCGAAATTTCATAAGATCAATTTATGTGATTCATGTGTCTAGGACCTTGTGACGCAGTTATGGTTATGTAACCTGCCCGAAACCCAAAACAAAAAACAAAATGTCGTTCCTACTTCAGAGCAAGCAAAGCCCCTTTCATCAGCGCAGAGATAGCCACAGCCAACGCGTCCGGCCCTATGTCATTGTTTTGCTTAGATCGCCCAACAATCTCATGTAGTGTCGGTAAGCCATTAATGATATGAGGCACAGGCCGGAAGACATCCAGCTCCCTGACTACATCCTCGCCAGCGACGCCCAATGCGGGCAAAGCGTCATAGACGACTAGTTTCGTGAGGTATGGTAGGACGTTTTCCCCTTCAGGCGGAGTATCTTCCTCGGTATGAGACTCATACCAATTCGTTCGTGTCTTAAGGAACCATTCCTGATTGAGGTGCGGTGCGAATCGCTTTGCAGGTTCACGCTCGCATGCCCGTTTATAGAATGCAAGATCTTGGCGTACTTGGGTATTTCGCAGATGAACCCCGATCGGATGGCTAGTCTTAGCGACTTCCTCAAATAACCGCGTTGTCAGGGGCACGGAAAAGGCGGCGAATTTGGTATATGTGCAACTGGGGACCTTAAACTTTTGTAGGAATTGGTGCCAGTAGATTGCAGCATCCGGGTCATATCTATTGTTTGCCGCTGTCATGTCTGGGACAAACTGCCCGGAACGAATAGAGTCGCCTCCTTGCATATGTACAGAGCCCAATTTTTTGGAGAGACCCTCAGGGTCGGCGGCAGTAAACTCTACGAGGTCTCGTAGGGATGTCAGGCCAAGAATATGAATTTTCCCTTGCTCGCGTTTGTCCTCTTCGGAAAATAAACGATTGAGTAACTCATCACCATTTTCGAAATCAGTCATATCTGACATGAAGTCGCAGTCAAACTCATAGGCCGACTCTTTGTATTTGTTGATCGAGTTATCAGCTCCGCATACAATTGGAATGTGAACCAACCCGAGGCTGTCGAGTGCTCCTCGGCCGAATGCTGCCCGTTTCTGGACTGGCTGCGAGCTAGCAATGAAACCAAGAAGCTCAATGAGGCCAAGACGATGAAGTTCTTTCAGGATCAGCAGAGCAGCAAGGTCATCGTAATCTTTCGCTAGGTCCGTGACCACAATTATTCGGTTTGGTTTCTCCCCTGAACGTCCACGTTTTGAAAGAATGTTAAAGAGACATCTATAGACCTTCTCTTCTGCCTCAGTGAGGCCATGTGGGGATAAAGCCCATGGATGGGATTCCTCGAGAGCAAGTCTTGCGGAATCCATGATTTGTCGCGAAGAGCTATCAATTGATTGCTTAGATTGTTGTAGTCAGAGGGACAAGAGAGTAGATTACTACTTACTGGCCTAAAATTGATGTATAGTTGGAATAACAAAATTCTAGCCAGTCTCCGATGCGTGATCCAGCCGGTTATTGTGTTATCCGTGTTCACTCCTATCTGCGCTAAGTATTAGTATGTGAATGCACAAATGCTCATATTTGAATTCAATTAATGGCTCCTGCTCGGTACAAACTGGGGGGAGTTAAGGAGATCTAAGATGACGAAATATCTTTGGATGAAGTGAGAAAAGGGGTTATACCTAATTGTAACCCAAGATAATTCTGGAGAAGGCGACTGATAATAACTGATCGCTGAACTTATGTCGGTATATATACCCCAATGGCTGTAATAAATAAAAACTTTACGAGACATCTTTAGACGGCTATTACCGCAAACTTGGTGATAATAGTGTCACGATAATATATCATGCATTTACTATAAGGTAACTGCATGCGAAATAAATACTTTTGAAGGAAGAAGTATCTAGGTGGTGAACAAGAAGGAGTGCTAACTACTACACCGAATTATCTAAGGTATAAAATCCAACAGAGCGAGTAAGTGAATCTGGAAATTCAAGAGTGAGTAGGGGTAATGACTCCAAAAGGAAGATAAGGAAAGTCGATAGTTTGGTATTTGCCTCTTCGGGTCATTCCTGCCAGTTTACATACACGCGGAACTACCAACCGTCACACTACAAACTAGTACTACATAGTACTTGTAACGGATCAGCCAAATTGCCATCAATTTCTTTCTTAGGAACTTCCCTACGAAGCTATGAAGCTACCCTCTAAACACCTCAGAAGCTCGTTGAGAGGATATGAGCCTCTCCCGGAGATGCTTCTGCACCTTCCATCATTGGTCGTGGAGGTCTAGGGACCAGCGTTCCTCACAAAGCCGTTGGATGTATCCTTACCTCATTTTTAACCTATTATATGATTATTTTAGCCTTCGCTTCTTTATGTGTTCAACAGCTGGTAGGGGACCCATGTTTTTTACCGTAGTTAAGAATGGGTAGGATGTTCCGAGAAGTCCATATCGAAACAAAGGGAATATGTTTCCTTGGAACAACACCCGAACATTGGAACTTTTCGTCTAGAGCCCTTGTTCAAAACAGAGGCCTTTCAATTGGTGAGGTTCTTTGGTTCTGGTGGGACTTCTTGTTTATGATATCGACCAGCTGTTCGCCAGACTTGAGGCACTCGGGACTGGCAGTGATCGAAAAATCTTTTGGCTCTCTACCTTTCGATCTCACTGATAATTGTCGGTTCGATACTTGAATGGTTTGATGGATGTAAAATTTAAGTTTTACAAATGATATCAATGGCCAATAATATTCTATCTTCTCACTATTTGTTCACTAGGAGAGGCCGAGGATATTTTTCTCCAGCCTTTCAGGAGTCAAGATAGTCTTGGAATCTCATAGTTAGCAAAATATACCAACATTGGGCAGTAGAATGGGCGGTAATGTTTAACTATTCAACATGACTAATAAGTCACCACTTTCTTTATTTGTACATATCGTAGGGAAGAATTGGAACTTAGCTGTAATAACTGGACTTTCGCTCCATAACTTCATTAGTACTCTTTCAGACTCTCTTTTATTGGATCCCTTCGGTAGGCATTAGCTACTCGAAGGACACCCAATACAGCTCAAGATTGATACTATTCATGATGTTGCTGTCTGACACTGAATCTCTTATTTGCAACACCGATGCTAAATCCATCATTTCCAATAGTGAGATAAGTGTTTTCCCACAGCTTCACCGAGACATCTTGTGCCAAAGTACTCTCGAGAGATGGATTGTCCAACAAGACATCGAATGTAGAGTAGAAGAACTACCAAGTTATATGTACACGGTACACCCGATGCGTCGGTACCTATTCATACACGAAAGCAGAATTTGGTTGACCTTAGAATGTGTAGATAGATGGATACATAGTTCGAACATGTACTGTAGTCAACCTCGCTTGTACTCCTTTATCTCAGCAGGCAAGGTAGACCGCGCGCACGCTAAGGCTAGCTAGCGTTGCTACGAGCCAAGCTAGAGGAGTGGACTAATGAGAGAGCACGCTCCGGCTCATTCGTCTCATGTTCTAGTTTATATGAAACGTACCAATGGTCTCACCACAAGTGTCATCGTGGTTTTGAGATGGAGGTATTATTATTCCCTACGCCGTGGGTTCGAAAGGTGCAGGACGCGCCTGGTATTGTATCAATGTTCAAGTCATCAGGGTATCCAATCAGGGTACCTTTTTTGCCTCAGGTAAGCCCGGCTTCTGGTCTGGTGGCCCCACCGGTGGCTTCACTAGACCAAATTCAGTTAGGCTCCCGAGCCAAATAGGCGCACTAGCTCCACAAGGCAGGTGCAAAAGTGGACTTATGGATCTTAGGGTATAGTGTTATACCTTTTTGCACATTAGGGTCAGTGCTATCCTGCTAGCGTCTGCGCTACTGCTTATCCTGTAGTCACCGGCGGTTGTATTATCTCATTTAAAGTGCTCAGTTTCGGCGGGCGAGCAATCACCCTTCTTCAACTCCAAATAATGTTTGTCTATCATAGTAGTATCTAGGGACCGGAGGCAAAACCTTGGAGACTGGGCTTATCGCCAGGGAGAAAGCACATACAAGTACAGACACCTTTCTCCCGATGAAACTGCCTTTCAAATGACGGCCTTGGTCACGAGTAATATCGGCAGAGTAAAGCAGTAGATAAAGTTTACAATGGGCTCAAACGCAATGGCGGATGCAAGAAAGGTTTTCCCAGCAGCCGTGTGACCTCAAACCCACTGCCATGGTTTGGAAATATTCTGCCGGTAAGCTAGGTCAGGTGCGGTTACTAAGGTTCAGCGCCACAACACTGTTCTGTTAATAAAATTCCCTCGCTACCGCGCGGCAAGGACTACTACATATATAGGTAGGCCTATGCTAGAGGCGTTATTAGAAGCTCCTAAGCCCTTCAACCTTAGGCTGATGACCATCCGAATGAAACAAATCGGTAGTTGGAAAATATGATCTCGTTTTTGCAAACAAAACTGTTGGCAGTCGCTAGTTGGGAACCATTATGAGCTAATGCTTATTGCGAAGTTAAACTGCATATTCCACCGCAGCATTCCTGATAACCATTTAGAGTGTTATAAGTTATTGTGCTCACAACACTACGAACTTTATCAAGACTTGGTAGTGTAATTAGTAATAATGTGAAGAAAGAACTTAGTACGGGGTCTTTGATCTTGGGTTATATATAATGCAAAATTGCGGTCACATGGTCTGAATACTGTTCATCAGCAGTTGGATTCGCGACTGGATTCGCGACAGGAATGTGTCACCCATTCATGATTGGATGAGCACATCAATTGTGTTCTCCAAGTACAGGAGAGGACGGATAGTATGAACATGTGGACGAACTGACAGCGTCCTCAAACCAACAACAACCCGTCAAAGATGCGCACAATCGCCCTCTTCATATTGGCTTGCAGTAAAACGGTTCCTGCGACCAGCCGTCACCACAGGATATTAGATACCACTCGGCCATAAAAAGTTGCGCAGTTACTTTTTACAACCAAATAGTATCTTTATTCTAAGCCGCTTATCTCTACGGACCGCCACTCCACAACGCCACCTCCGATCATAGTTATGGGATGGTTCCCAACCCACTTTCCTACCGTACTCATTAATAGCGGATGCCGGAATTTCACAAAGCTATTGAAAGAGCGCTTGCCAACTACCAGGCATCTTTGAAATTTGCGCAGTCAGCTCAAGTATTAGAGGCTGAAGGACTAAGCATACCCTGCAATCTTACTATAACATTCCTACTAACTGCAACTCGTGACTAGCAGATCCTGAGATGAAGCTAAAGACCTGTTAGCTATTTTTGAAAGGAAAAGGATGTTATATATCGTGCCCGCTTTGAGTATGAGGTTGACGGTACCGGGAAGCCAATAGCGAATATCATTGATCAATTTTTTTTGGATGACGGAGGAGCGGCGGAAGTTTAGTAAGAAATTTATCTCGGGTTTTCTTCTCGAATTGGATGCAACATTCTCAACCAACAAGCTCGGCATGTTACTGATTCAATTCGTTGGAATTATGCATTACGGGAAATCAATTTCCCGCGGCCTTCAGTTACTGCATTTCTGAGTCAAAAATTACGTTTAAGTTCGTTATTGACGTTTTCCTCTCAATCTGTTTCTAAGACCATGACGGAAGCGAAACCCTGTGCCCCCGGGATTGCAAAGCAATTGTTCGGTTTGGCCTTCCATGCAGTCACAAATTGATGACAGCAGCCATTGGCGGTATTCCTTTTCTTATATCTCTTGTCTACCCGCGCTGGTAGCTCGAAGGTCCCGAATTTGCGCCTGCGTCATGGAAGTCCCGATATTACTGTGAGGTTGCTGACCCATATTTCTGCCATTCTTCACCACATGACCTCCTCCAATGTATATATCAACACATCCCTGATCCTTTCTCTTTCCTTCTCATAGCTAGAATTCTTCGTGAATAGCGCCTTTTGCTATCTATCTCTTATCCAATAGATTAGTAATAGTAGAAGTGAGCACCACATAATTCTTGAGATGTCTAGGGACCACTACTCCACAACGCCACCCCTGACCGTCGCCATCCCTCCGATCGAGACCGCCATGAGATGTGATGAGAGTAGATTTAAATTACTCAAGTGTGATTACACGAAAGCACTACCTAGATACCATAAATACTGTTCGTAGTACTACAATCCCCATCCCTCTACGATCTCCACATTGATACGCCTTGGTTCTTTGGTCTTACTCTCTGGGCTCTTTCTCGGACTTCTGCTTCTGGGTATCTTCCTTTGTACGCTTGTTATGTGTCATCAGGCCATCCAGTTGCCTATAGTTGACAATTGAAGCTCGCCGTCGCTTTTCCCAGCTGCAGGGCCAGTTTCTGTAGTGACATCCTCCACTGCCTGCAAGGCTACGCGTCCAATGCTAATCATTGTCTGCCCTGTTTCCACTCCGGTGTTTTCCACAGCATTGATTGGTGTTTCCGAGGCCTTTGCCTCTCTAGCACTCTTCGTAGCCCTCACCTGAATAAGGGGCTCTCACCTTTTACTCAAAATCCCCCGCAATGCCATCTTCTAATGCCTGCCCCGACTTCGCAGCAGAGTAGCAATGACCAACCTCTTTCGCGCCTCCCACCTCGTACTGAGAAGCTTTCCTTCACTTCCATTGCTACTCTTATGAAAGCCGCTCATTTGCCAGTGAATGAGCTTATAGTGAGCTAAGGCTGTGAGGCGTCTTACATCATTACGCCTTGAAGAATTTGGAGGCGCAGCCGCGCCAAGCGAGCCAATATCTTGCTGTGAAACACATACCTGCGTCAAAAATCAAGATACTCGATAATGACAAAAAGATCTTCGGTGTCCCTTTTCGGCTTGAATTTCACGAAAATGACAGACTTGCTATCATAAAGTTGATGCCGGGACCCTTGCACGAAATGTGTGCTGTCCACCTCTTCGGTGGTAATGGCCAACCCATGGCTTGGCGCTATGACGTTTCATGGTGAAAGCGGCGAGTCTTTGGACTAACTTCGCCAAGATGCTCGACGACGGTGGTTTGCCAACTCGAACGGAGATGTCGATATCGTTCTTCTCGCTTTTGTGGATCTTTGTAATGCGCACCCGCTAGGCCTTCATACACGCTACACCACTCGACCAAAAGGTCATAGAAATGTTGAATGTATACTCAACATTACGGCCTAGTCCATTATATAGCTTCGCGCATTACAATCTTAGTCCTGGACAACGCATGATAAAGATCGAAGAATGGATAAAGGGCCCCACCCTCCCTGGACCTGCTACCAAAGTCAGAACCAAATACCAACCGCACTACGCCCGTTCAATTCAAATTTTGGACGCCGGAGTCGTTGGTGCGTCTCTAATACTCGAATTCCAAGAGGTCATATTACGGAATTCGGATTTGGCGGTTGGGGAGCGTGATTTCGTCATTGACGCCCGGGTCCTCAAACAATCTTCTATGGAATCACCTGAAACATCTTCATCCTCACTTTTTTAATATCCAGGATTATGTTCATAGCTAAGATGCTGACCTGCTTCGGTTTAATTGTTTCTTATATATTAAGCTTTACGAAAAACCTGAACTATCTATCGCTCGAATAGCGCTGGGGAACGCCATAGGTAATCAAGGCTCACGAAGAATCAAATCCCCTACTATACTAAACATATCTCTCCATTGCCTTCAAGGTCTCTATAGACAGTGAACCCTTCAAAATGACAAACCCCCGGAGGCTGAAGCAAAGCGACACACGTTCTAGCTACTTTATATTATTGACAAAAAATGCTCCGCTTAATCTCGGGTTCGTACCTCACTTCCAGGGCCATGATACTAGTGTTCATGCTGCTACAAAAGTTATCCCAACACGCATGAGTATAAGAGATGAGCCTAACGGAGATACGTCATCGATCCTATGATTGAATAGTGAGTAGTTGTTGGACTACACTGCACTATACAAGTGAGTTAAGATGATGGAATACACGCTAGTGTCTACTGAAGTGGAATAAGGAATCCCCGAACCCCACTAACGTTGCACCTTTAGTGTATCGTTGAACCTTCAAGGTTGCAAGGATTGTATGGTTTCATTTATACCATTTTACAGGTATAAATACTCTACGAAATCATGTATTTCACAAGATCTTTTCTATGTTCTGTAGCTAATTTTCAAGAATCAAGAGACTATTAAAGTTTGCCATTTTTCTTAATATTCTTAAACATCTCAAGAAGCAACTATAGCTGAGGCTGTGAGGCGTCTTACGATAATGATGACTCTTCATCACGATTGAGTTCGCCACATTCCAAGGACAAATCTATGACGGAAGTGTAACGGTCGGTTGTAATATGATCTAGGTTAGTGAATTTATTACTAATAATAATGATTATGCTCCACCTATCACCCACCCATTAGCATCATTGTAATTACATGGTATCGCTACAGCCAGCACAAAAGACCCCGTCCCCCTTCCAGGGAACGGTCAACTTGTTGAAGTCAGTCAAGGGCTTGTCACCACGTGCAAATCCCACTCATATTTAAACTAGCGCAGGTCCCAGGACTTTTAGATGGGGATTTGAGCAGCTATCAAGATGGCATCATCGATATCAAGACTATAGATGGAAATAGAATAGATTCAATTACTAAAGAGTTGCCAGCCCGCGCGCCTCGTTCAGTTGTTTTAAAGGTGACTGGGATATGTAGAACCCTCCCCCGTTTATTCCCGCCTTTCCCAGAGCAGCAGTCGCCCTGGTTACCTAGATATTAAACACGACGGGTTTAACACTCTTCAAAAAGTTTACAACAGCCGGGGCTTATCAGGCAAAACGTAAAATGGACTCCCTTTTCAGACAAGAAAGGTAGAATACGTACGGTACCTATTTTAGGACTATACAATCCTGAAACAGTAACCCCGTTATGCGGAGATTCCATAGACATTGTTGGGGGGTAGGCTATCAGGGATGATGAATAATATCGCTGATTTCTGTGGACCTAGCTGCATGTCATGTAATGGTCATATACCCTAGCTCTAGCGTAATCGGACGTTCGAGCAGTCCGAATCCCTATAAAGTGCCAGTTTTTGCAACCTTATATCTCAACACCTACGGCATATCCCAGTTTTTAATTTGGAGGTTAGATCGCGCATCGATAGAATTATATATTAAATATATGCGCAGCCTCCAGTGAGCTTACTCTGGATAGCTGCTCTCGTCAAGCAGTTAGGACAATGGCTTCTTACCTTCTCGTGGTGTCCAGCGTCAGTAACCTCTTTTGTGGGGTGAAGCCGAAAAAATCCGCGTGGTGACAGCGCGCAATGCGTTAACGTCCGTGTTCAACCACACAATCAGAGGGAAATGGGTTATAAAAACCATCCGACAACTGTCTACTCGACTCCTACTTGAGACCAGAACTGGACTTGCCTTCCAGGGGGATGTGGTATGGCCTAGACAGGAGACAGGCCACCTCTGAGCTTGAACTTGAACACTCTGAGATCATGAAGCACAACCACAACACAACACAGCACATCGCGAGTTTGCACACATGACATGGCGAGGGAGGATACAACTGGTGGAATAATGGGTTATGCGAATTCTTCAAGGAGCTCTGATACGATAGGGAAGAGTTGGTCTTCGAGAACCTCGTTAAAGCGTAGCTATGGGCAGTCTTGGTCTGACGCACTACCTATCGGGGTAGAGCATGATGTGGTGATAGAAGGGATAGGAGGACTGCAAGAACCTCGTTAAGGCTCTGTTACGGGCAGTCTTGGTCCTTCTACTACTCTACATTGCGGGCAACACCCTCTGCTATGGAAGAAGATGCTCCTAGATACAAGAACCCTGTTACGGCTTTGCCACTTGCAGTCTTAGCTGGGCTATCTGACGCTATAAGTATTTTTTGGAAGGGTAAGCATGACCTAGCGACAACCCTTTTCGACCCCGTTGGGCTTAGCCATGGGTGTCTAAGGGGCCTGCGAAGCCAGAGGCACAGGCCTAGTTAGTAGAGAGCTGTAGGGATATTTTATAGCGCACCTGAAGATATCTCAAAACAGCCTTTGTAAGACACGGTCGGCCGGTTGAGGGAGACCTCTGCTGGTAATGCGAAGCAGAAGCTTGCATCTGTGGGGCGTGGTACTTAATGGCAGTGACGGAGGAGCTTCCTAGAGCTTTACGAGACTGTCTAAGTAGCCTGAGAGGATGGACGCGCGTGTCAGTGTGCAAAGAGATGGGAATCGGCTACCTCACTCGTACTGAGAACTTGAGGCTACAGGGCCAAAGTGATATCGTTCTAGCTGAGATGCCATTGATGCATGCTTAAGGAGTAAACCAGGAGACACCTGGGGTGAGAGGTTCTGTCCCGACCTCAATAATCTCGACGCAGTTGGCGAAGCTGCTTTACACCAGCTACAAGAACCTCGTTAAGGCTTTGCCATGGGCGGTCTTGGTTGTGTATTCATGTCTCTTGGCCAGACTGGCGGGATCAACCTGGGGCATCCCCATGGCCCAAGCCCGACTGTGGTAGTACGACCGGTGATGAAATTCGCAGTACACCAACACCTTGACACAGACGTGGCGACTTCGGGAACTAGGTGGTAGTAACAAAACCAGCTAGTGCGCCAAAAGTACTAAACTACCTAGTTTTATTAGCAGTTACTACCCTAATTTACACGACCGTGCCCCCGCCTCGACTCCCACGACACATGATGGCAATTATCTTCTAATAAGGTAATGAAATAATTATTCATCAGAGCTATCTGAATCAGAATCCATATCCATATCCCCCATCTTCTGCAAAAGCTCTTCCAGCGCCTGATTAAACGTGATGAAACCGTGCGAAATCCAGTTCGAAAGCTTTTCTACCATTTCAACGTTTCGAGGCTTGAGCTTCGCCCTACTCCACGATACCGTCCTTCTTCCACATGAAAAAGTTCGCTCGGGGGCATCAGACATCGGTGGAATGGATAGTATATCCAGTGCCATTCTATGGAGTTGTGGATATCGTGCATGATTCTCCTCTTGACACCACCATTGTAATGGTGAAATGCCAACTAGAGCCACAGGAGGAGCACTGATAAATGATAGAAAATCATCATCAATTTTCGGGTCCACCGTGGCGTCGAGCTCGGCAAGAATTTTGTCGAAAGCCGATTTAAACGATTCACGTCCTCTCCCTTTTTTTGATGTTTTGCAGATATTGCTTTCTCTTCAAAGGGTCTAGGAGGATCGCAGCCGTATAAGCTGGGACAGCTTTTGAGAGACGGTAGTATTTTTGAAGTATGAAAACAGCCATGTCGATGGCATTGCGAATTTGGACATTATCTTTATATTTAGCCTAATTATTGATTAAATATGATTCCAGCTGAAAGAAGGCCCAGTAATTAGTCTCACTTACTCTACATTTTCGACAATGGATTAGTAATACGTCTAATACCATCATCGCATTAGACAAATCTGAGAGGTGCCGCTCCGACAAGAGGGTGCCTTGCTTGAACGCCTAGAGAAACTCATGAGTGATCTGGGGCAAGTCCCAGCCGCTTTTATCCAGGTTTTTATCGCCAATATGTTAAATATTTTCCATCAGCCAGACGGAAATAGCTGGCCGGTATTTTATTGCTATATCAAGCATATTATACCAACTGTTCCATCGGGTAGCATTGTCAATACCTAGGACTACGCCAATAGCAGATATCTAGCTCTGATATAGAAAAACCGATGACTGAAGTAATACGGCAATGTTATGGATCTTTTTCAACGACGTAATGCCGCTCCAGCCATCATCCATTTCTGTGTCCGTTATATCAGAATCCTTTGCGCTTTTGCCCTTTTTTACCCGCTTAGCTGGCGCTGGTGTAGGATGTGATCCGCCAGTAACCGCGGCTGAGACGGTAGTGCTGTGGCTCTGGGGGACAGTGAGAGTGGAATTTGTTTCTACTTGCAACATTAAGGTAGCTTCAATGTTTTCCGAGGTTGACCTTTCTACAGCATCGATTACCGCTTGTAATGCTTCTTTTGAATTAGCCAGTAAGAAAGCATGCAAGCTTAGATTGATTACGTGACCAATGCAGCGAATGCGGTGCGCTTCGGCATCATATTCAACCTATAAAAGGACTGGGTCAGCGCGTGTAGCTTGAGAGTATATAGGATCGATTCACTTACTTCGTATTCATCTTGTAATATAGTGGCGATTGCTTGAAGACACGTATCATTCGAACCTGCATTGTCTCCAATGAAATATCCAATGCTACAGCCAATATCGAACGACCGGGTTAGCTCGGTAATGTGTAATGCTTGTTGTGGCCCTGAGTGGCTGATCAGGCATCCCGGAAGACCTATCAACAAAATTTGTAAGGTATACCCTTCATCTACCCACTGTGCATGTACGCCGAGAAAGCTGGTTCGATTTGGTGATGTCCAAATATCAGCTGAGAGATGCACGAGAGACTTAGCATTTTGAAGCTTGATCTGAAGCTTGATCTTGATAAAAATTATACACCTTGGTAATATATGCGACGAGGGTTGACCGAGATGAAATCAGACTGTTTTCTATCGAAGGGTTAAGACTAAGACAAAAGTGTCGGAATTCTGGCCATGTAACGATATTAAATGGCAGTTTCCTCCGGCATACAAGGAGTACCAGAAGCGCCAAGTATTTGTCGTGGTTGAAGGGAAGGCTCTTATGTAGTGATGGACTTTGAAATGGAGACGCTATTACTATTTTTATATCACTTAGTCTTTATATCTATATGAAGCAATAGCTGCACTTACCGGCCTCGAGATTGATTTTGTGTTTTGTCAGGAGATGGGTTTTTGCATTCGATGTCCAGGATGTGTTATCTACAACCCCATCTGCAGGATCACACTGTGAACAGTAATGCTTTCGATACTTCTTGCCGTTAAGAGCCTCATGAAAATCAAGCTCATCACCTTCCGCATGTCGAAAAAATGACCAGATCAGCGTGGAGCCTACAGCCAAGTTTGAAGGTGCCAGTGATGGTTCCCTATTCTCCTGGCTGACAGAGGGCGAACGAAGTAGCTTCCGCTGAGGCATTGGTGAAATTATTGAGAAGATACAGAATTGTGTAAGAATTGAAGCCTATAACATTTGTGGGATTTCGTATAGGAGGAGACCAAGTTATGATCCCCCTGATTTATCATATAATTATTCACTTCCGAGAAGATGAGTTACTCTAATCTCAAAACTACGTCTTTTTTCTTATTTTTCCTCAATTTTCTCCCTGCACTTAATACGTGGCTTCAGTTTCCACGCATTTGTAGGATGAGCGTATAAGAAAGTAAAGGTGATAGGTTCGGTGTCTTTAGTTGAAGACAATATTTTTGAAGCTACTTGCTTTTGTACACTAAGTTAAGGATCATCTTCGAGATTTACTATGTGATTACTTACTCACTTTTGAGTATCCCTCCATTAACCAAAAGGCATCACTCGACTAGAAAGGGTGGACGTATAATGGGGCCAGCACACCTCCTCTTCCCACCCCTTGGCCATTGTTAAAAGTCTCGTTCGCGAGATTGTGAAACACGACGCTGGAAAGGATTGTAAACAGGTATACTCTCTTATCCTATTTTTTTTTTAAAAAAAAAAACAGTTTAGCTATATTTTTCAATAGCAATAATCCCAAGGGCACCCAAGTTGGTCGATACCTTTGAAAATATCATATTCGGCCCGAAAACGTCTTGGAGTTCCGGTTGGACTGGTGATATCCTTTTATTAGCTTGTAAAGGATTTTGAACGTCGTCCTCCCAAGCCGCTAAACATTCAAGGCGACTTCTTCTCATTGAATAGTCACCCAAGCCATGTTATTAGTATGAAACTTGTCGAGTTCTGTCGGGAGAGTAGGATAATACTGGTAGTGCTCATCCGACGCACCGGCTTCAGCCAACTAGATGTCGGAATCTTCTCTCCCCTTTCCACGGCATTCAAAGCTACGGGCATTTTTCCCCTCACTCGGCCCAAGTTCTCTCCAAAGTTGAACTTCACCGATCGACCTGGGGAAAGAGAACACTAACTCTATGCCCGATGTCCCCGGCGTGCAACGGTTAGTGAGGAAGATACAACACGAAAATACCCGAAGAATGTTTCGAGATCAGATTTTGAAGGCCTTTGTCGTTTGGCGGAAAAACCGACCGTTCGCAACAATGACCTTCAGCATAAAAATGCTGGACTTTGGGAAGGGCTTTATCTTGAATATTTTCAATCCCTTTCCCTGCTTTCCTTTTCTCTTCTTGCGAGAGAATACACTTCAAACGACATAGCTAAATAGACAGTAGCCCCCTCACATATAGATTGGGCGTCGCGCTTCCCCGCCTTTACTGATCCAGGTCCCAGAATGACGAATCTCAGCGGAGTGCGGAAACTCGTCAAAGACATCAAGGTGGTCGATATAGGTTGTGAATTTAGAGGATTGCTCGTCGGATTGGCACCGCTGATGCCGGGTGCTCTTATGGTGGGTGAGTATATGCATTCTTTCCTGCGAATTATCACATTACATGAATCGGTATTACTCTGGGTTTGCCTTTAACGTCACTTGGTTCTTCCAGGGAAAGCTGCGGGAAGAAATCAGTACTTTCTTCCGGCGACGAATTGAAAAGACTTGTGCCGAGAACTAATCCCATATTCTGCACTAGGCATGGAGATTTGCATTCAAGTCCTCGACTATTTACGAACGCGCATCCACATCCTCCGTACGCAGCAGCAACAACTGGGAAAGACGGTATCTTCCTTCTTCCTGAACCCTCTTCCTCCCTCCTCATCGCCCATACCAGCATCCGTCAGCATTCCCTCTTCACTACCACAAGAACACAAAGCAATGATACCAACATCAATCCCATCTTTCCCTACGCTAGGACCGATATCAAAATCGTAGGGAGCAGCTGTCCCAGTACAAGGCGGATGTTAGAACATCTCTACCCTACGAGCAAACACGATGAAGTTCCTCCCTAAATTATTCACGCGACGTCAGCTCTCCAAAGTCTTCATCTGTTCCCCCGACCCACATTTTAAGGGGCAGAAACACAAAGCGCGAATCGTTCCCCTGCAGTCTTAAACGCCGAGCACGCATACTTGCTGTGTCCGGGAGGACTTCTCTACACCATCACCGACGTGGGGGAATACCATCGATGGATTCTGCAGGCGTTTCGTGGGAGATGATGATCCAACCACGACACCGGCGAGTCGAAGCGAAGCGGAGACGAACCTGACGGCATTGGGCGCGACGCATCAGCCGTCACAAGACTCTGCGACCATATCCCAGACGAAGAATTAATAAATGGTCCATGCGTCCGCATCATGAGGGAGGAGACCGAAGAAAGCAAAAAAGTCACCCGCAACCATGGACTCAAATTCATGCGGTCTTTAAGGAGACGAAGGCCTAACCCCGATTGGGTTTAACGACACTTGACAATTTTCCGTTCGGGGTTTCCTGCAGTAGATTTATTAGGTACATTAATAACATAACTCGATCTGTGTCATACTAGTCACCTGACCGCGCGTTCCGACGCTGTATGGCAAATTGCAGTTTTATTTACGGGTATAGAATGCATCGTTTGGTTCTCACGAGAGTCACAGGGCAGCACTAGCACCTCGCCGCGTTACCGACTGCACAACCGGATCCTAATTGTCGATCCAGCCTTCTAGTTCGAGATGACTGCTGCTGGTGTCCCAAAGAAGAGCTTCTTTTGCCAACCACTGCCCCGCATGTTCGTTACTACTAATGCTACGAGTATTTGGTGTCGCAACTGTTCTGTTCTATATCTAATTTAAGGGAAGTCTGTTCTTAGCTTGGAGACTTGGAAATCAATTATCACCTTATCCCTATCAAAGTCAACAATCGTTCCGTGGAGGATCACTAGTAAAGGTCTCCTGTCAAAGAAACGAGTGAACAGAACACTCTTTCAACCAAGAGATTCAAACCTTATTGTCGCCTTATTTCTAGCGGAATCAAGTTATTTTATAGGCGGTTTCCGAAATCCTCGGGGGCTTCACTCCATGCCTCATTGGTACCTGTTGCTATATATATATTATAAGGTCTCAAGAATCCCCTAAGGAGAGGGTAAGAAAATTCGACAAAGCATCTTTCATCACCCGTCACCTTCCATAGCTTTCCTATCTTCTTTTTTTAATTACACTGTAATTGCATACCGAACATGACAGATCATATATACTAGGTCTTTGGCTCCCAGTTTGCGAGATTGGTCTTTTCAAGACGACGCAATATTGGAGGAATAGGATAAGGGCAGATCCATCTAACGTTAACCAAAATACTTCTGAGAGGACCCCAAGCCTCGGTAGTCAAACCTGATTATTACTCATGTCGGTGCGTTCTTTACTACCTTCGATCAAAGCCCGGTTCATAATGGTTGGGTCATTGCCTTTGATAGTTGCCACTTTGTGTCGAATATAGCGAAGAGTCTGTAGAGACATGGCCGAGATAAGAGGCCCATTCATTTGAAATTTGTCTAGAACATCCAGGCCGGCTTGATGCGTATCAGCTATTTCTTTTTCCTTGTTGAACTTTGTTTCTTCAAAGGGGACTATGAGTTCGCCACTGGAGATAACTCTCTCGATCTGCTTGAAATCATCATCGATGTCCTCAGTTCCCCTTTTCAGGGCTTCATCCTTAACATCTAGATCTTTCAGACTTCGACATTCGAGTTGTAAACTAACAGTCGTTTGGAATCCAAATCTCCCGGCACAATATCGCTCGTATACCACTTGGTAGAATCTAGAAGATACACAAGTTATCGGTAACTAGACATTGAGCAGGTTTTCCTGGGACATACAGTAGAAGAAACAGGGGGTTGGTACAGTGAAAACACGTGAGCTCAAGCTTTCTCCCCTCGGGGTTGCCGGTCTCCTGTGATTTAAGATCCACCCAGCCGCTAAAGGTGCCAGCTTTGATACTTGATTTGTAGATCCCAAGACTTCCCCGTGTCGACCTGCGTGCACACCGATTATCACTAACCACACCAAATAGCCTAGGTTGCTCTTTTGTATGTGGCGACTCCGTCGAAGAATGGATGAGAATCCCTCTGGTCGATAACTATCTAAAATCAAGAGTATGAAACTATCATAGGTAGAATATAGCCTTTGACCCAAGTTAGTCAACAAAAGCCTCATGATAAACTTCGTAAGCAAGAAAGGATGAAATGGGCAACCAATCACACCCCTAAGTGGTTTACCCGGTTTTCATTGCCCGGAAAGCAGTTAACACCAAAGGCAGAAAGGTACTAGTGGACATCCATAACCTGAACAAGATCACCGAACCCGACATCTACCCAAGCCCCCTACCAGTCCGACATGTTAGCAGCAATGGCAGGGAAGATCAGCATCATCGATGCCACTTCATTTTTCTACCAATGGAGAATTCACCCCCACCAGGGACAGGAAGTTTTTAACGTAGCTGTCATGGGCTTTATGAATTCGGCAACTTATATATAATGGTAGTTAGACCTCAAACTTCAGGACTGGTCAAGTTCAAGATCATATGTCAGCGCTTCCCAGCGCCCACCGTTGTTCCTCGTTATATTCTACATAGAAATTTTCCTTCTCCTGTAGCAATCAGTTGAAAGCCCTAATATTCCTCTACTGCTAGCTCATAATCTAACAAACCGTATGTACATCGGTGACATCGACATCTTCTCTGAAATGCCAGATGATCATCTATTCCACCTAGGTTTGGTCTTTGGACGGCTGTTTCGCCTCAGCATCCATTTGAATTTAAACCAAAGCTACATCGGGTATCCTGCAGTTCAAATGTTGGCGTATGGGTACTAGGTGTTCTCCGACTTACGAGGATGACATGACAAGTTGAAAGCGATAGCTAACCTCCAGTTTCCCTACATGCTGAAACAATTGAAGCATTACTTTGGCTTAATCGGACAGATGTATCATTGTAGGTACTCTCAGATCTAGATATCCTATCTATTGCGGGCAAGGAAGAAGTTTCTTTTTTGCAACCTGCTCCTAAAGCAGGACAAGTGAGATGCCAATTCGTTCGTTAGTATATATACACAGCCTACATTGAAACTAAGGATTCTTCTGAAGAATATGTTTAGGAAACAAAAAGTTCCTACTTTAGTAATAATGCAACGCCACCCCCCCATATATGCCATTCTATCCTAGCATTTCCTTTGTTTGAGTATGCTACTTGTCTCTTCATTTCCCATCCCCATGGTTTTTTTGCTCTCCGACGGAGATGGAAAATTATTTTCTGATATGTGAAAAACTAGCTATATTTCGCACTCTTGGGGTCGAATTTCTTTACTACCTCACCGCGTATAATCCCTAAACAGATGCTAATACCGAAAGAGCTATTCAGAATACGGAAATCGCCATGCGATTCTATATCGACGGACTCGACTTTTCAGAACTTCGGCTTAAATGGCTATGAAGCGTTACTATCACGACCAAATACACCTCTACGGGTCCTTCAACGTAGGCGACTACATGGCCGTCTTTTCTGGCGCTTACATGTTGCCTCACCAATCAGCTCATGATCGGAGCGAAGTGTGTGGTTAAACTCAGCTAGTATGTAATCTATGCATTTGCCCAGGGTGTTGCTTTTACGCCATGGCCACATTTTACAGACAATCCCAATGGGAAGATGTCAGGTTAGCTCAATTATCTGACCAGCCTTGGTGCCAGGGTCGTTGCTGATAAGATAAAGTCCCTAACTGACCCACCACCGCCTTCTACATTGGGGAGATATCTGTTTACATTCTGTATACGTTGGGTGGCTTCCTAAGGGATTTGTACTGTACTTTACCTCCATTTCTCGTTCCAGAGTCTCACCGCCTGGTGCAAATCGTTTAAGTTACACCTTGTGGGCGGAGTTTTTATTGGAAGTATAGTGTAAGTTGTTCCGGGAGAGGAGGCTGATTCCTGAATTTTCGCACGCGCGCATCAATCCAATGCCTTTGTGTTTTCTCTTGTAGCCCTGAAGCTCTCCTCTGTAATATTTCTTCATTAGTCGAAGCCGTTTGTCCCCAACTTCATCTAATTCAGTTAGATGGCTTTTTGCCGAGCTAACATCTTCGACTAATGAAGCAAGATTACAGAGAAGACGTCCGAGACTACAAGGAAAAGCATAAAGGAATTGGATTTATGCGTGCGAAAATTTGGGAACCTGTCTCTTGGAACACCTAACGCTTTTACATTCGATAAAGACTCTGTCCACAAAATCTTGGTGCAACTTAAACAGCGATTCGCACTAGACGACGAGACTCTGGGAATGAGAAATGGAGGCAAAATACAGACCCTATAGGAAGCCACCCAAGGATTCAGGTGTGGAAGCGTAGCTCCAGAAATTGCAAGGCACATACATGGAACGTCAACAGATATCGCTCCTCGATGTAGAAGGCGATGGGGCAGTTAGGGACTTTATCTTCTCAGCAACGACCCTGGCACCAGGCTGGTCAGATAATTGAGCTAGCCTCACAAGATATTAGCATATAGATAGTCTATTTTTATGAATAGGGAAATTTTTTTATTGGCGGTTATTGAGATATTGGAAACCCATGAAAAATATATGATGCCGGAAGTCTACATAGTTATATTATCTAGCCCAAATTTTCTTAAGAAAACCCACCATTTTCGAAGTGCAAATTTTCCACCCCAGATCATAGAATCCAATATCAGAAACACTTAAATTGATCAATTGACAAAATAAAGGTGGCAAAATAGGAGGATTCATATTATACCTACGACAGATATGGAGAAATTAACCCATAAAAATAGTGACATTTCGGAAATTGAGATAGGCTCGTACTTTTCCTAAATAGGAAATAGACACACTTGAGTTAATCAATAAATAGTAGATTATGGATGATTACTTAAGCGAAACAAATTGAGACAAATGGACCTTGGAAACGAACCATTGTCTTTCCGTTATGCATATAGTGATAACCCTCTTCGTGAATTGCATCCAAAGCGAGCTCGAAACATAATCCTCAATGTTCTGGGGGCTGGAATTCCCGTGTTGGTTTCAATAGAATAGTGCCAACTTCCGGCGCTATCGTTGTTGAACAGACTTCAACAACCTTGCACCAATACTCACTAATCTTCTAACGGAGCTTTTAGATAGCTGAAAGGAGTATTAATCGGATCCATAAGGACAGAATGAAACGAATGATTATAATAATTTGCCAGAATACTGGGGCCATACCCTCAGGGTGTAACTCATAGTTACGTATGAAAATTCTCTCTGAGATCTGGGGCTCCTATCGAATCGAATCGAGTCGAACTTTAGAAAGGTTCGATTCGTAATTGGTCGAACTTTTATCACGTAATAGAGGTAGAATGTTGGCTGGAGTTCTCTTGCCCTGTTCTGAGCGTCCTCACCCACCCCTCCAGCGCACTGGCAAAGACCTGAAGATAGTCGTACATTGCTACACCCCTTTTGGGAGTATATAGAGTTTGTCTCACGAGAACAGCCTACACTTTAGCTTGCGGTTCGATTCTATATTCAAATTCAGGCTACATTGAACTTGATTACGCAGAAAGAGGGAAAATATGCTGCCTTTGACGATACCCTCATTAATGCTATCAAAGCTCGAGTTGAGACCTTCGAGAAATATAACAGCTTCATGCGAGATAATGATATTTACCTAATTGCATCAGTTCTCAACCCCCGGATCAAGACAATGGATCAAAGACCACATGCCTCACGCTGACAAGGTGATCAAACGAATCTACGAGTTCCTCAAGTCTACCTACTCTGAACTTCCTGCCTCTGAATACAGAGAACGACGAAACCAAAAGCCTTGAATGTCGATTCCTCGAGCCATACCAGTCATCTGTCGAAGATACACCCGAAACCTCCGATATTGATCGATATCTTGACAGCCCATGAGTTGCTTACAGAGGCAACACAAAGGAAGACTAAACAGAGCGGATATTACGCTGGTGGAACGTCAATCAACGTGAATTTAAGCTCATGGCGCAGGCGGTGCGCGATTATCTTCTAATACCTTCATCAGAAGTCGACATCGAGCGTCTCTTCAATATTGGATGCGATATCCTTGGTATATAGCGTCTTGTGATGAATGGGGATACACTACGGACCTTAATTATGTTGAAGGATATGCTGAAGGCGAAGGAACCAATTGAAAAGCATGTAAAATAGTCATGTATAGCAACATTAATTCATTATCTACGTATGATTATGATTTTACGAACTTACGAACCGAATCTGGCTAGATTCAAGTTCGATTCGTACGAATTTGTCGAACTTCGAAATTCGTAAATTCGATAGGAGCCCTACTGAGATCTTATCAATTCTGTAATATATGTCTACATACATACCATACCAAGGCAGTGTACCCTGAGGATGTGCTTTGCGAAATTCGAGCTTTGAATATACTGTAGCACTGAGGGCTTCTTTGTTAGATGTTGTATGTATTTCGAATATGTTGAGGATGTTCCGCTAGGTATTATTGCCATACCGTATCTGTAGACCACGTAAACCATGGCACTTTTGTACATGCAAACAATACATTAGCAGATGTTAGGAATAATTTGCGGGGAATGATCCAACCCCTAATTTGTAGGGTTTCAATTGCGAAGTGGTAATGAGGCTATCGTATATACCTTGCTCCCTCCGAGTCAGCTCAGCGGTTTTGCTTTCTTTTAAGAGAGTAATCTGCACAATTTATTTTGAATACGCCATTAGGTACCTGACATGCCAGTATATATAAAGACAGAGTCGATGCTATTCATCAACGAGTATCGGGATCCTCGGGACCTCTATAGCCTGAATCGTAGTCTGATACCCCCAAAATCTGGCAGACGCCCTCAGTCTTTTCCAGAAACCAGGTCTTATTTCTAAGTCCATCCCGCCAATGTGGCGGTAAGGCTGTATACCCAACCCAACAACCCAAGAGGGCGCCCGCCACGCAGGCATTTGTGTCAGCATCTCCTCCTTCCATTATGAGGCCCTGAATCAACGGCTCGAAGAGACGCAGTCGAGTTTCTATAGCACTGTTGCCAGCTTCTGTCCGCCGGATTGCTAGGCGCAATAACAGAATAGCCGCCCCTAGAGCTTTGTAGACATAGCCGATCTCGGAGGAGTGGTCGAGTTGTAGCTCCCCCAAGGACTCTGCTTGTGTGTGCATGTCGAACACATGCCGATCGAGGAGTGGAAGCGACCGGCTGCTACCTCCCTGGTTGGAATAGTATATTCTGCCCGCTCCACATTCGGCCCATGACTGAACCCATTCAAAGGACCGCTTGATAATCGCATTAATGTGGGCTTCGCAGGTCACTTCACCTCGAATCATGCCTCGTATCAACGCAGTACATATGCAACATGAAACAATGCATCGCGGGTCTGGATGGGTAAGAAGGGATAATTCGCTTGCGGCGTGGAACGTTTGCTCTAGGCTCATCGTAACACAAATGATCCCAAGTGGGTGGGTGCGCATTAAGGAGCCATTAGCAGCTCCCTTGGAACCGCCCTGAACCCAATAGGTGTGTGCTGTGTGTTTCGGGTGCTCGATAAAATTTTTGTCAAAAACAACCTGACATGATCAGTCAAACTACAAACCTGAAACCAAGGGTTGTCAATCGGCAATAGCATCTTCATTTAGAGTTCAACAAACTGTGGCTAGAGATCTAGCGCAACGGCTCGACACTCCCATTTATCACTCTTTGGTGTTTTACCGTGGTTCTCGCCCGAGACTTAATGGGAAGGAGGGTTCTGGGTAATGGAGATATGTGGCTACATACATTCTGAACGGTAATGCCTATGTCTGCCGGCGGTGTTCCTAAACATATCAATCCCTTCTCGCACCAAACCCTGAGACGTTTTGCAATGTCACCTGGAAGGAGCAATCCATCATTACGTAGGTAAGAGAGAACAATAAGCAGCGCATGATCGGTGTCGTCAGTCCAGCTAGCCTGTTTGTCATTCGGAACAATTACCATCACGTTGGCGATAGGAGTGCAAGAATTTTGCTCTATGGGAAGTGCTGTCTCACCGGTTTGAACATCTCTGAATATACATGTCAGTAGAACAGGTACAATCTAGCTACAACACAACCTCACGAGAAAGTAAAGTTTATAGCAGAAACAAATTTCGGGAAAAGTTGCTTAACGAACAATTGACATTTAAGAACTCGACAGATAAACACAACTGGAAAATCTTTATACGGTAATACATACCCCGATGAACGTCGAGTTTTCGTGGTGTAACCGGTTCGACGAGGCTGAATCGGAAATGGGAACCAGTATACTCTTTTTGTGCTGTGTGCTTGGAAAGAAATTCTAAAACAATTAGATCGTTCCCTGAGATCATAATAGGGTCGGATAATTAATTAATAATGAGGGCCTTTGACCGTTTTCGTGGTAAACTATCGAAGGTAAATTGATTCGTCGAGGGTGAAATGAACTCATTATGGAGAGTAGCACGGTTGTTTCTTCAATGATTCCGGTCTTATTGTCTGGGAATCGTACGTAATATATGATTCTACGGTTAACATACCAGTATACAGCCCGATAGCATCACCCAGCGCGGAGCCAAACATCACTCCAAGGATCTTGTCCCGCACGGTAGAGCGAATGAAGGGATGGAGGCTGAATAAAATGTCCCGGTACGTGGTATCATTAATGGGACCACTAGGCCATGCCGTTGAGAGATTCACCATTCTTCTAGATGTTGCTTGCTGCTAGAATGTGCAGATGTTATGTTGTATAGAGCATGTATAGCTATTAGCCACTGTTCTTTTTATGATAGATAGTATCCAATTGATGGTGGTGGAGGTTAATGTATTGTTGATTGTCATGCAATGATATGTAGATCATATGATATACTATTAATAGTACTGTATCATATTATAGCTTGAGTTTTAACCCGCTATGATGATCACGAGGGTCCCCATACCGATTATGTCATTTGCCATCATCACACTACGCAATTACAAAGCGGTGCATGAAGTAGGTACATAGATAGCAGTACTCCTACTTAAATATTTCATACGTGTACATACATAGCATGGTATGTGACTGATGAGTGGTGCCAATTGTATTGGATCTAATATTTTGCAGTCATTACATGCCCCTTTCAAGTTAAGATGAAGGCCCCAAAGCCAAAAGATATTCTCATCAATTGAGAGGGCTACATTAGACTCGATCGAACCGGCCTAGTACCTCGGGTGGCACTGTTGGAATATATTTCCGTGCACGTTCACGGTTCGCACCTCCGAAACCAGCACCGTAACATATCAGCATATCTGTGCTGGTAGGTAATGAAAAGGGGAGAGTAAGGGCGGGATCTAAAAGGAGAGACTCAGCCCTGGCTGAGGAAGCTTGATTGGGAGAGGCGTTCATGGAAGAAGATGAAGGAGAAGACGGTTGGAAAACAGGGTTGAGCGACCGGGGAGTACTCGGTTCTTGGTGGGATGATTCATCGTCTTCCCCTGTGGCTGGTGTCATGGTAACGGAAGGGGGCAGAGAACTCCGAGTCCTTTGAGGAGTAACGGGTGGGCCATCAGTCTGATTAGTAGCTTCTTGTTCTTGTAAGAGTTGTTGCTGCCGGAAGAGTAAATCAGGACCGTCGCGGAGGTTGACAAGGAATTTCATTGCGCTTTTGGAAAGAGCGTTCTCGCCTACCTCTGGTCGGTACAATTTTGCCGCGTGGATAAGTTGGCTCGGGGTCAGCTGTCGTAGCTGTAACAATGTGCCTACTAGGGATCCCGAATCATCCCCAAGAGAAGAAAAACATTGTAACCATTGGAGTAGTTGAATGACGGGCCCCAAGTGTTTACGTGCCGCCTCAAATGTGCCCTCCCCAGATGTCGTCATGGACACATTTTCGTAATGTTCCGGCTGCCGATCGTTTGACCGTGCCCAGTCTTCCAAAGCGGATACGTTCATCCGAATCTGCATTGCTTTGGTCCGTGCAAGGTACTTTCGAGTCGTCATTATCCGGTTAAAAAGCTCCGCTCCGATCCAGTAGAAAAGCTGCGAAATGATCTGAGTCGTAATAACAGAATGGACGTCGTAAAGATCCAATACAAACAAAGCTGAGGAGAGTAGGGACGTGATATTTCGAGGAGAGACTTGAGCTCTTCGTTTCGGTGACGGGGGGCGGAAACGCTTCTCAAGTGACTCTGGTGGCTTCACCTTTGACTTGGAGCGGAAGATTTTCCATTCATTTTGAAAATGAACATCTTCAAGTCCAGGAATAGTGTCGTGATCCAACATGGCTGCATCAATGACCTTATTTATCCGGCGTTCTGCGTCGCGAATGATAAGAATAAAGATTTCATTGATTAACTCTGCAAGATGCAGTTGAAATTCCACAGTGGATTCAACCAATCCTGCGTCCTTTTTCAAATAGTGGAGGAGCAGGATTGCATTCGATATCCAGAACGCCAGGATAGTCATATCCCACTGGTGACGCTCAACAACATCATTTATCTTATCCGTTGCAGATAACAGCAACTTTCCGAGAAGCTCTGGGCTGGCGTGATAGTGAGCGTATCGTGCGCTGAGAAACAGCAAATTTGCAGGGACAGGTTTTTGTGATGGTGACCTCTGCGGTGTCATATTTGTAATGATGATTGCCAATATCTTTTCAAGTTCGTGCTCTTGGAAAACGAACATTTGGTCGTTCAAACATCTATCCCAAACGAAGTCTTGTTGGTCATCCTCAAGTTCACCTGGCGACTAGAGAGATGTTAAGCTCAAAGATCATATAACTTCCCATCTGCCGGAACATACCTCGAGCTTCTCATCAAGCCCTAGACTTGACAGATCTACTTCAAGGTTGATGGCGCTCTCTTCCATCATCATGCGCCGTTTCATTTCTTTTTCCGCCATTTCTTCTTCAAAGTGACCTTGACCAAAGCCGGAGTCATAAAAATCTTCCTCCACACTGGTTGGTCTGAAATCATATCCATTCTCCTGCAGATACTGCGAGATATCGGTGCCCGGTTGCAGGAAATCGAACGCGGTTGCACCCGAAGATGACTTGATATCCGTTGAGGCGCCATGATCAAGAAGAGTCTTCGCGATCGCTTTATGGCGGTTAGCCATCGCCCACATTAAAGCGCTCCACTGATTGTGGTCCTGCTTGTCGACATATGCACCTGCATTAAGAAGGGTAGATACGACTTCTTCATGCCCCTACACCCTACAGTTAGCCACCCGGTCCCAACAAATTTCGGCTCAGCTTTCAGTCATAAGACTTCTATAGAGATAGGAAGAGAGACTCACAAAGCAACTCGCATATATCAACGGGACCGTCCCTTCCTCATCCGGCATGTTCACATCAACATAGTCTTTTGCATTCCCCTCGACCAGTTTCCGCACACGCTCCGCATCACCATTACTCGCAGCCATGTTCATACTCTTTTGTAAGATTTCCCTCTTCTCTGCGTTAGAAAGACTCTGATCTGTAGCGATGTCATCCTCATCTGCACTCATAGAATCTATTTCCCGGTGCGCCGCTTGAGCGGCGAGCATCTCCATCAAGCGGGTGTCACTGTCCTCTAATCGTGCGATCGTAGATCGACTATCAACGTCATATACAGAGGGAAACTGAGGGCAGAACTTGGGCTGCTCATCATGCGACCGATCATCGAGGGCAAGACTGAACGTCAACGGTTTAGCAGCCACTGGGGTGGTTAGATACTGAGATTGGCCTGAAAGCTCGAAGAGGGCACGTTAGCAGCTTCGTGAAGTTTCGCGACAATGATACCTCTAGTGATCGCAAATTCCGACGATTCCCATGCGGCAGGTCATGGTATAATGTATTGTGTCGTTGCAGAGAGACAAAGTAAGCTAACCTTGCCAGCCATCGTATATCTCCGTTTCAGTCTTGAACACAGGTATAGATCGTCGGTCATCTAACGACTTTGGTAAGTCATCAGGAAGAACCCTCGGCTTCTGTGTTGTGAATGTATCGGGTGCGCCGTCATCTTGGTCAAACTGGTGCGACCCCGCGCGGTGGGGGTTTTCGAGGTCCATGATCCCAAGCTCGTGATCAATTGTAAGATCGATGATCAATGGGGAATTTCAAACAAAATAAATAGGCAACGCCATTAGGAGAAGCCGCTGAGTCAGATGTAGAGCTTCTCCGGTTAATTGCTGATTACAATACAATGGTTCCTTATCCTCACTCAATGTGGATGCCACTGGTCTCTCGAACGGCTGAAATTAGAACTCTTCCACGCTTCTGTAGATCATTGGGGGTACTTTGTTGATGTTTTATTCATCTTCCCCGGCATAACGAAATAGATGACGTCTTTGATGGGTTGGATTCATGTTTACCTTAGAATTCTAGACGATATAAGCTCGGACTTCATCTACAGCTGGGCACTGGTCATGATTGATGTAAGTATGTTTACCTAATTAACACTGGGCCCAAAGTGGGATAGCGTGGCGTGCTATCATGTGCCTATGATATGGTGATTTTTCTTTTGTTTTCCCTCATAATAATAATTAATAATCATCAGTCACAGGAGCAAAGTCTCGCCTCATGGATACTATATGTATGAAGTAATTCGATATGAATAGTAGCACAATGGTAATTACCTAGTATATATATGTTGAAAGTGTGCTCCTGCAGCTTCCTATCGTCCAAGAACCAGCGGTCAAAATGCGCTAGGATGGTGTGATTCACATAAGATTTCGCCAACAGAAACAGGTGAAAGGGAAATGATATTAGACATATAACCGAATCTGCTTGAGGTAATACTCGGGACTAGATCCAGTGGGTATATAGTGAAATCTATAGACTTTCTTTGAAAAGCAATGCGTGAGAAAGCAAAAAGTTGGGCTACCAAAATTCACCGCAGTAAATCATTCTAAACATTTACTCAAAACCTGAATCTTGTCTTCGGGGAGTGATGAAATCCATAAGCACCGTTCCATGATGCCATGTATGGGCTCGAATTTATACTTGCTGCTTGCGTCAACTAGGCGGAGAAGACACTTGACAATCCTGGAAGCGGTACGGTAGCGGTCAAAATTTACGAGCGGCTCTCCATCGCGTGTGCTTGCAATCTGGGCGGGCTTCTGCGCATTATATGTAAGATCCTGTACGTAAAGGCCTTCGCTTAAGGTCAATAAACATCCAAATTGCCGCCTTCACTAGACGAGTAGATAACTCACCAACAAAGGGGATACAGCCGTCTTGCAATGTGGCTGTCTCCATTTCCGCGCGGAGGTCGTGGAAATTGCGCACTGGTTGTATTAGGGTTTCCATATCTTTGAAAACGCGTTTATCTGCTGGACTAACTAGCGCCCACGTCCTTTGCAGTCGAGTGCAGTTAACAGAAGACAGAGCAATGGCAATTTGAAGCATGGTGGAATAATTACAAATGCGTCTCGCATGAGACGCAATGTGAATGAACTTTGTGACAGTCCGTGCCCGCTCATGGATGTCTTCGGTGAGGACGACTTCGGAAAGAGCCCATTTTACTCCAAGATTGAACCGGCCCACAACCAAATCAATTCCCTTCCGCTCTTTTTCTGACAGGTACTGCGCCCAGTCCGACGCCGAGGACGAGCCGTTGCTCCATTTCATATCTACTAAGTCTTTCCAGTCAATTTCATCCAACGCAGATTTCTCAACAAGAGTTAATTGCTGAGCAAGGACCTGGGAGTCGCAGGCAAGAATGAAAGGAACATGCCCATATTGCGGTAACTCTGATGCCTGGTGGTGATCCTGGCCACACTGCTCTGAAGTTGGTGAAGTTGGAGCATCGCTTGGGAATCGATGCATGTTCTTATCAATTGCCCTGTCAACGCCACGCTTTCCACTTTTTCGTCCTGGCGACGGATCTGGCGTGAGTGGCTGCGCTGGGAATGGAAGAGGAGTGGTGGGCATTGGTGGCAATGCCACGGGAATAGACCTCGGTATAGTTACAGGGGGGGATGGAGGGTGCGCGAGTGGATGCGGAGGAATACTGAGGGTAGACATTCCCGGCCTCTGTGACTCCTGTAAAGCTAGCTCACTCAAATCCTCAACGGTTTCTTCCTTGCTGATCACATCTACAGAAAGCTCGGAGGAGAGTTCCGAGCAGCTTCCCCCGCGTTGAAGAAGCATGAAATCGGCTGGCTCTGGAATAGTTGATCCCTGAGGTATCCGTTTTAAGCTATCTGTCTTCTCAACAATCTGTATTGATGGATGTGATGACTGTGTCGGCATATTCTCTCTGCTGGAGCTGCTTTCCAATGTAGAGCGCTGTGCCGCAACGGCGGAAGACGCTGTGGGTAGAATGGGTCCTCTCATCGACTCATCGCAAAGGCCTCGTTCAAGGAGAGGGATAGAGCTGTACGAGTCCTCAGATTCAGCCGTATCGCTGGGCCAGAACCGAGACGTGAGGGCCAGTGCCTCAGTTCCTGGAGGCTGTGAACTTATTTCTCTTTCATCAATCTTCCCGCTCTCGCTATCCGACTGGCTTGGTGGGAGCTTTTGACCAGCTATGTCCTGGTGTTGATCTAGATGGTTGTCTATGAAGTAACTTGAGTCTTGACCGCCATGTTCTGGGAGGTTTCCGGGATGGCTGGAAGACGGCCGTGGCCATTTCCCCTCTAGCTTCAAAAGAGTTGATTCTACTCCTCCATCTTCGTCATCAGGGATCCGGGAGAATTCTGCGACAGCTGCCTCAAAAGAAGGCCGCATGTGCTGGGAAGAATGAGTGTTGATTAGCGAGAAACTTCGCGTTCGCGAAGCAGGTCTGATGTCCGGTGTCGAGACGTGACGTCTGCTTACGGGATATATCGATGTGGTAACAGAACCAGAGAGGGACGTATCGGAGACAAAAGAGAGAGGACGTTGATGCGCCTCGAGATCGTGAGCATTCCGGATTTTGCGAAGGTCCCCACCAGGCCGTCTGCGAAGTATACGACCACGAGACTTAGGGGCGCCACCTCCCGGCTGCATGCTAGAGCTTGATGTGGAAAATTCGCTATTCCTCTCAGGCCAATACTTTGACGTTCCAATTTGATAGGATGCGTATTTTCGTAGTCGGTTTGGTACAGACTCAATTCTCTGGGCAGCGGGTTCATCTTCTTTCAAAAAGGATAAGGATAAAAGTTCCTCGGTCCGCTGGGAAGACAACGAACTTGTTTCTATTGAGGCCGGAGCCGTCTTGGAGGGATGATCCTGTGTAATCGACAACGGCTCGTTCTCAGCTAGTCGGATTCTAGCTGCATCAGGGGGGGGCCAGGGAATTGCTCCAGGAATCGCAGGCAAATAAAAGCCAGTATCGTCAACAATAACAATAGATTTGCTGCCCATTGTTACTTGACTTGATGGCCTCGGCTGCGCTGCTACGACATTTTGGGATAAATGATCTGCTTCAGAGTCGAGCTGATGTGTTTTAGTAGTGGCCTCAGGAGACGATAAAGTGTGAATGTTAGGTGGAAAGGTCTCTATCTCAAGGCCCAGTGCCTCCCGGTATCCTCTCATTGCTTGATCGCCAAGGAGGTCGATCCGAATGGAGCTTTTTGAAGTGGGGTGTAATCTCCTATCCCCATAAGTATCTGGTCCAAAGGCGACATTAAAAGGGAGCGCAGCCGTTTTACCCCGTGTTGAAGTTTGGGAAGCCATATTTCCCGTTTGCATACTGGAGCCATGGCCGCCCTGTTTTCCATGCAAAGCTCGGCGGATGGAACCGATGATGGTCCGTACACTGGGACTGGAGCCTGCCTTATGATATCCATCAGATAAACCTTGGCTGCTGATTTCGTGTAGCTCGTACGATGACGATAATGTGGAAGGTGAAGGCGGTGCTATCATTTCGACATAAGGCTGCACGGGCGGAAGCAGAGTGCCTCGGATAAGGCTGCCGAGATACGGCAGGGGCTGGATGAGAGATTGATCTTGTTCATCCGACTCTGCCGGAGTGAAGGGGAACCGATCGTCACGAACAGAATCTGAGAAGCTCCCACTGCGCTTATGAGCGTGAATAGCTCTGCGTTGGCCAGGCACAGAGGCGGAAGAACGGGGAGCAGGAGAATGCGATGGGAGCTTCGTCTGCACCGGTACCGGGTGAAGGATCTTCGCAGGCGTAGTAGGTGAGGAAGAGTGTTTTGATGACTTTGCCGGGAAAGAACAAGAGACAGCTTGGTCGCTTTGATCACTCGCGGGAGACATTGGCACACTGTGTGCAGTTCCTGATGACACATATCGCTTATGGGAATTAAAATGGGGTAGACGTCCATCTCCTGCCGTAGCTTCCGGGTGTGGGAAATCTTCGACCGAATCGTCTTGAAGATTAGCACTTAAAGTAATGCGAGTATTTACCGTGCGAAACTCGGTGAAACCGGTCATATTGAAGTCCCTATTTCCAGCGACCCCGCCCGGTACGACAGCGCTGACCGGGATAGATAAATCGGGACAATCCCAGTAAAGTGAACACCGTCCATGCCAGCATCGTTTCAAATCGACAAGAATTTTGAGATCACTAGCGCTGCCGTTCCTTCGACCTCTAACTTGTTCATACATTGCATTAATACGTTCACAAAACTGGACTCGAAGATCGCGATTCATAACAAAATCATCGACGAAGTAATTCAAGATCCAGTGTCTTAGGGCAGCAAAAGTTCGGATACGGATGATCCTCCCATCTTCCTGCAGTCGATTAATGGCCCACTCGAGCCGCGCCATCAGGAGAGAAAGTAGGTTGCTCGCAGAAAGATATGAGCGGAAGGTTAGAAAGAAGTCTGACACCAGCTCATAATCCATGAAGGACTCAGAGGAGATTTGGGCCACAATCCTGGCTGGGGTCGCCGCGCTGATATCTTTCGTGCCAGGAAAATATCGCACCACAGATGGAGAATCCATATCTAGCATCAATGCATCGAAGATGGACGATTCGATGGGTTCTTTCAGCTTGTAGAAGGCCGATTTCTGAGAGGAGGAGGTCCTCGTCCAAATTTCCACCGGCCCCGGCCGGGAGAACATCGACATGGCAGCCGGGAGCTCTTGCCGTGATCGAACCCAGTTCGGGGAGGTTGAGGGGATCTGAAGATTGGTTGAGCCCCGTCTAAGGAATACCGACGACCGGGTATGATCTGAGAGTGAAGTTTGAGTATACAGAGAGCTACGCAACACCGGTTCACCTTTGGCATTGAATCGTGGCGTGCCTAGCCTGTAATGGGGAATTGGGGTCTTAAGAACCGGAACTGACGTCTGTTCACCGCTCTCGGACTGATCATCAAATCTCTCGATCACGATCCGGAATTCTCCTCGACGCTTTGAGCTAGACGATCGTTCATGGTCTGCCATTGTCGAAAACGAACGTGACCTCGGGTGATGGCTCCCAGTTATTGACGATTCCGGTTCATTTGGTTCATTTACTTCGACGCTTCCTTCGCGCAGAACTACCGGTTGGAGCTCGGAGAACTGAGAGGTTGACCAAATACTGTCTCGTACATCACGCCCGGCATCGCCATATTCCAGGGATTTCAGACGTGCTTTGCCTGCAGAGCTAGGTAAATGACTGGGAGTAGGTAACACACGTTCTCTCGGTGGAATCGAGTCTACCATCGGCCTAGATTCGGGTGGAGGGGCTCATCAGCACATCGCCCAAAAAATAAATGGTCGAGAGTAGATTACCGCAAGTAAATTCTCCCATTGTTGCCAACGTTACCAACCGTGAAGTGTTTTCCTTCCCTTCCGCTTGCCAAAGCCTCTTTCCCAGTTGGTAGCTCAGCCCGCTTTTGTACTCGATCACTGCTGTCCTTTGTGCGTAGGGCAGGGCCTGTTAGGTCGCGCCTGCCCGCAGGAGTCCCCATTTTTGCTCCCGTGGTTCTTACAGTATGAGTAGCTCGAAGATTAGACCGTGAGCGTTGACGGCGCGGACCAGTCAAGATACTCTGGGCCGAAGCCCTAGGGCCATGCGAATGGGAAGCAAAGTGATGGTTCGTTTCTACCGGGGAAGAGCTTAAGGCCATCCCGAAGGGCTTCAACGAGGCTGGGGTCCCCATCACCACGGAGAAGTGGAATCGCCAAAAACAGAACGTCAGCAGAATCAGAACAGATGTTAGCTTGAACGTACAACTCCGCGGTTTGGAGAGCTACAAGACCGCGAGATGTCAAGTTGCCAAAGCTGTGGTGCCGGGTCAGACAAGGAACACGACATCTCTAGATTTCAAAGATGAATCAAGCAATTGCGTGTCAACAGTGAAAAGGTTCGGCTGAGAGGCACTAGGCTGTTCGCATCGCGGAACCTGGGAAACGCCAACACCAGCAAAGGGGGATATCAGTGTGACGCAGGATAGTAATTTAATGGAAGCAGTTAAAGACTGCACGGTTTGTTGCCGCAGCACAAGCCCTCGAATGGCCCGTGGTCAGGCAGGAAGGAAATAGGTTAGATCGTTCTCTGCAAGAGTGTCCAGCTGCGGAGCTTGGGTCCGAGCTGAAAGAGCAAAGTCGGATGGGGGGAGTAATGGATGATTGAGGGAGGCAGGGGAGCGTCAAGAGAGCTTTGATTTTAGGGTCTGAAGTCTAGGTGAATTTAGGAACGAATCGATTTGGGACAGGCAAAGGTCGATTTCGAGTGTTCGTCAACCAGAGAAATCTTTTTTGAGTTGACGGGACGGTCCCGGAGCGTCGGGAGCAGA
This sequence comes from Pseudotulostoma volvatum, assembly GCA_019804575.2. Lineage (NCBI taxonomy): Eukaryota > Fungi > Ascomycota > Eurotiomycetes > Eurotiales > Elaphomycetaceae > Pseudotulostoma > Pseudotulostoma volvatum. Next base: position 3,050 of record JAHQZX020001903.1, on the reverse strand, counting down.
GAGCTTCCCCAAATCCGGTTAGGAAGCTTAGTTCCATACTATTACGATAAGTAGTAATTACTATGTAGTAATTATGATCATGTTTTAGTAAAGTAGTATAATACTATTATAACTGGTATGACTATCATAGCCTAGGTAGTTACAGTACAATAAGTTATTATTAACACTATCATAGTACTGTACAGGTTTTCAATAACACTCTCACTACTAGCACAGTAAAAATATAATGTAATTTTTTTGTGAGGTAGAGAGAGTTGCCCTTTTGTAATCTGATCATCTTCCCCGCTAGTTGGCGCCGCGGAGTCATCAGCTAGCCATAGAGGGTGCATCAGGAATCTCATTTCTCCGCACTTCGTCGTTACGATCATGATGATCATTCGTTGATAACTAGCTACTAATAATATCGTGAGTTGGTCACCTTTCCATCCGCTGCCGCAATCACGGCCCGCAACGTTCGACTAGGATACTATTACCATAAGTATGATATAATACTTCGTTGATCGTAGGATACTATGCACTAATAATATTTACCATGTATGTAACTTTGTTTCGAAAAGCTCCAGAAAATGCTCGTTTTCATCATGAATTTCCAAGTTCTGCGGGTTTTGTTTTCTTAATTAACCAGTTTACTTTAATTTTAAAGTTGCCCAATACCGAATTTCTTATATTGTGGCGGAGAAGTTAAGTCTTGAAAATGTGGGCTATGATACAGAGAGGTTCCACAAGCTATAAGCTTCAAGCAGGGTTCGATCTATATCTCATTAGTGGGGTGGCTGGGAAGTGGGCTGCGCTAACTTCATAAGTACGTAGCTTGCTGTCAAAGTTCCAACTTACCTATAACCCCCGCGGCCTTATCCACCTTGTTATGAGAATACGGATCCGACAAGATCACAATATCATGTATTAAGTTCTAGCTCAAGCGATGATTCCAACTTCAAAGTATACCTTGGTGTCGGTTTTCTTTATCACCACATACTATGTAGTGGCGTGGATCGGCTTTCTAGGTTGGGATATTTAGTATCGTCGATACCGTACAGTACAGGTGGGACGAAACGCGTCAAATGTTTCTTTCCTAGGAAGTGATCAGTATAAATTGCCAATGGTTTGTGGGCGACTTATAACAAAGCTGGATCTCCATAATTATCGGGCAGCACTGCTTCAGTTGGTTTGACTGTGCTACTGATTTCGACAGGAAGCGCTCAACATTATTAATAATCTTGTCGTTAGCTAACCAACACCACATAAGGCAAGTTACAGTGTTGAAAGCCAATTTTCCAAGAATCTGCGTTTGATCAAGCCTGTTTACTCTTACAAGCATAGATCACCATGCTCGAGAAGTGAAGTGATTGAATTTCTTGTATATATGTTACATAGCCTATAAGATAAAGAACGAAGCGTCGTGAGTGAGACGTTCTCTGGGCTTAAGCTTGGCTTTTCATTAACCGGATGACACTATCAATAGCAACGAGACCGACATGACTCCGACATTAATAACGGATACATTTTCTAACACATTTCAAAAAGGCTTGGACGCATCTTGCTCGGGGCTAAGGATCGGAGTACGTGTTCCTTTAATCGCCCTAGCTACTTGGAAACAACGCATCAATTTCAAGTATGTATAGCAGACCAAGCTGAAGAGTCTTTTCCATTCGATACTGAAACAGCATATGTATGTAGATCAATTGATATTGGCATTTCAACTAAATTCAAAAAGTTGAGTTCCTACTACCTTCATTGAAATGACTTTGGGGGCCGTAGGGGTGGTAAGAGATGTGATTGGCTCAGGAGACGGGTCGCTTGGCCCAACCCCCGTGTGATTCACGAGATAAGGCTTAGTGGACTTCAGATAGACTTTGTTTGGATCCACTTCAGGTTGAGAGGGCTTCCCAAGAGATGGGTACGGTGTGACACGGTGCTAACTGCTTAAATTCCACTCCTCGTGACCCTTTTCAAGCCTTAATTAACTCCACAACATAGTGACAACATATCATCGTAGATCCGTAGTATTTTAAAACTAACAGAATATCAATAACTCTTGATGTAGCGGAGTTACTAGTAACCCTCCGCAAATTCTGGAGGAATGAGAAACGTAAGGTGACGGTAAAATACCTAAAAAAACATCCTTTTTTCCAAATCTGGACTACATGATACACAAACCATGTGACAAAGCCAAAGCTCGAGCCACGGCATTCAAAGCCAATGATGACTGAGAAATTGATAAGCGATGCAATGGCGCCTTCGCCATTGCGTCGCTTATCAATTCTTCACTAATAAATCTAGCTATTCAAAAAACATTTTCATACTACGTAAAAGGACGCCGAGTGTGAGGCGGCGGGTGCTGACTTTACCGCCAAAAGGCCCTATGGATGAGTCAGCGTGCGTACTATATGTCAGGTCCCTAACACCGAGCGGGCCTGACCAGATACCCATCAATTTTTGCAGCCTTATATCTCAACACCTGTAGGATACTCTGGTTTCTGATTTTGAGATTAGATTATATATTGATGGAAGTGCCTATGAAACATGTGTAAAATTAAAAATAGTATAACTAGGTGCCGAGCTGGGTAAGACAATGAGTTTGGTTTTGACCGAGACACCAGCTGGTCAAGCCAAGAATCCGAGTCTAGGAGGATACTTTTTAATTTTCGCACATGTTTTATAGGTACTTCAATCGGTATATAATCTAATCTCAAAATCGGAAACCAGAGTATCCTACAGGCGTTGAGATATAAGGCTACAAAAAATGACATTTTCTCACGAAGCGAGATATCCATTTCGAGTTTCCATATGGCCGGATGGTTTTTGATTTAGCCCCCAAAACTGCGTTCACGTGTAGAGTATTCTTCTGAAACCTACATCACATGTATACTCACGTTTACGGTCTGACAGCGTATTTTAGCTAGTATCATAGTCAACTCCTAAAGTACCAAGAGGTTCCGTGTCAGTTATAACAACCAACAGATTCAAAATAATGCTTTTGGGCCATAATGCCCTCCTTGATATGTTCCTTTTTCTGCCTCTGCAGGCTACCCGTCTATACTCTCTCTCCT